>CM039124.1:37465399-37522882 GCA_022036555.1 Microstegium vimineum | reverse complement strand
GGTGCCAATGATTCTTGCATCCTTTGGCTTCTCTTCAAGTGTCCACACTTGGTTCCGGGTGAAGTTGTTGAGTTCTTCATGCATGGCGTTCACCCAATCCGGATCCGCAAGTGCTTCTTCTACACTAGTAGGCTCAACAAAGGAAACAAACGAGTGATGTTCAACATAAGATGCAAGTCTAGAGCAAGTCATTACTCCCTTTGATGGACTCCCATGATTTGATCATGGGGGTGAGCTTGAAGGATGGATGTTGATTTTCTATTTGTTTCTTGAGGAGGAGGATGTGGTGCTTCAACATTGCTTGCTTCGGCCTCGGCTTGATCTTGAGGAATGTGAGTGTCTTCTTGAGCTTCTCTCACTTGGTCTCCTTCATCAACTTGAGGCGTGTGAGGTGGAGAGGGATCTTTATTTGCTTCATCTTCAACTTCTTCCACCTCTTGATGAGTAGGGCCAAATAGATCCATGTGTAGCAACTCTAGTACTCTTGAGGTTGACATGAAAGCCTTAGTTGGATGAGTGTTTGCCACTTTCTTGCCGGCTTGACATGCACTACAAAGTTTGTCCTTCTCAAACACCACATCCTTGATTCCTCTAACCATTTCCTTCTTGACTAGCTTCTTCAAGGTTGACATGCCCACATGAGCTAATCTTCTATGCCACAGCCAACCCAAAGAATTCTTGGAGAATAGACACGCTTGCAAATTTGCTTCATTGGAAGTGAAGTCCACTAAGTAGAGGTTGTTGTGCCGGAACCCTTTGAATATCATTGATGAATCTTCAATCTTGGTCACAACCACCTCATTTGGTGTGAAGAGACAATGAAACCCTAGATCACAAAGTTGACCAACCGATAGCAAGTTGAAGCTCAATGATTGTACTAGCAAGACATTTGAGATTGATTGATCTTGGGAGATAGCCACTTTGCCTAAGCCTTGAACTTTGCCCTTTGAATTATCCCCAAAAGTAATCTTGTCTTGATTTGCACAATCCTCATCAAGTGTGGTGAACATCCGGGGGTCGCCGGTCATGTGTTGAGTGCAACCATTATCAATTACCCAATGGCTCCCACCGGTCTTGTAGTTCACCTACACACAAGCAACTTGGAGTTAAGCTTGTTGTTTGGGAACCCCCTTAGTGCGGGGCCCCATTGCCTTGTCAACCAACTCCTTAGCAACCCAAAGAACCCTGGGCTTGTTCTTCATTGGTGGTCCAAGAAACACCACAAGTGGTCTACCCTTGGAATCTTTGTTGATGACATAGTGAGCATCATGAGCAAATGGCCTAGTGTGCTTGGGCAAGGTCTTGGGAAGTGGAGTCTTGCATTGAAATGATAGATGACCAATTTGTCCACATCCAAAGCACCTCTTAGGCTTTGGCTTTGGCTTCTCTTGATTGTAGCCATTGTACTTGTTCTTGTAGTAGTTCTTGGCTTCAATCTTGACCTTGGCCTTCATCACTTGATTCTCCTTGTACCCAATACCGGTCTTGTCACTCTTCATGATGGTGCTCATTAGAAGCTCACTTTGGAGGTTGTGGCCCTTGGTGAACTTTTCAAGGCCACTTGCAAGCTTGGTCTTGTCATTCTTAAGCTTGGCAATTTCTTCTCGAAGAGAGTTGATCAAGGTGATAGTATCTTTGTCTTCTTCTTGAACTAGCTTGATGGTGAAGGGCTTGTTTGCCTTGAGGTTGATGAGCTCTTCCTTGAGCTTTGAGTTCTCTTCACTTATCTTCACATAATCATCATACTTGTCGGCTTCTACAACTCTCTTGCCCTTGCACTTTGCACTTTGCTCAAGAGCCACATCATCAAGCTCGATATCACAAGAGGTAGCACTTGCACACTTAGCACACGGGTTAGTAGCAACATGTGTAAGATCTTGAGTAAGTAATTCATTTGCTACAACTAGTGTGCCATGATCACTTTTCACTTGATTGTAGTCATCTTTTAGCAAGTTAAATCTTTGAGGAGCTCTTGGGATGACCTCTCAAGCTTATCATGTTTCTCATTGGCTTGCTTAAGAGAGGCTTTGAGCTCCCTAATGCTAGATGTGAGAGAGTTAATCTCAAGCTTCAAATCATCATTAGCACTAGACAAGTTATCAAGCTTATCATGCAAGTTTTCCTTGATTTCAAGAAGTTTGTCATTTTTACTCTTGTACTTCCTTATGATGCTAGCATATTTGTTGCAAATTTTAATTAGTTCATCATAGGAAGGTGCTTCTTCATCATCACTATCATCACTAGAGAGGTCATCACCATCATCCTCTTTTTGTACCTTCTTGTCACCTTTAGCCATAAGGCATAGGTGTGTAGAGGATGAGCCCGACGATGAAGGAGGAGGTGGCGGTGGAATCGAAGAACCAATCACCAAAGTGGCCACCTTCTCTTCTTCACTCTCATCATCGGAGGAGTCGCTTGAATCATCAATGTCGGTGAGCCAATCACCCACAATGTAAGCCTTGCCATCCTTCTTCTTCTTGTGGAAGTTGAAGTTCTTCTTCTTCTTGTATGGCTTGTCTTGCTTCTTGTTGTCATCACTTGAGTCATCATTGCCGCCCTTGTTCTTCTTGGAGTTCTTGAACTTGTTGTTCTTGAACTTGTCTTTCTTCTCTTCGGTACATGCATGGGCTAGATGACCAAGAGTGCCGCAATTGTAGCACTTCATTTGGGAGATTGGCTTCCTTGAAGAGCTTGTGAAGAATTTCTTCTTCTTTGAGTCAAACTTGACTCCATTCTTGTTTAGCCTCTTCAACATCTTGGCGGTCTTCTTCACCATGAGAGCGATGTTGTCTTCATCATCATCATCACTTGTGCTCTCAACAACATATTGAATATTGCACTTCTCCTTGGAAGATGCCTTGAGAGCCAAGTCCTTCTTTTCTTCCTTCTCCTTCTTCTTGGAGGAGGATGAAGTTCCATCATTGATCTTCATGTACATCTCATGAGCATTGATCTTGCCCAACACTTGCGTTGGTGTAGTTGCGGAGAGATCGCCTTGATGAAGAACCGTGACGATGTGGCTATACTTGTCTATTGGAAGGACACAAAGTATCTTGCGCACCACATCGGCCGGTGTCATTTGAGAGAGTCCAAGGCCATTCAACTCCTCTACAAGCACATTCAAGCGAGAATACATTTCATTAGCATTTTCATGAGATAGCATGGTGAAAGCATTTAACTTAGCAATGATAAGGTGATAGCGCTCTTCTCTTTCACATTTAGTGCCCTCGTGAAGAGCACAAATGTTTGTCCAAATCTCATGCGCGGTTTTGCAATTCCGCACACGGTTGAACACATCCTTGCAAATGCCACGGAAAAGAATATTCTTTGCCTTGGCATTGTTCTTCTCAAAGTAAGGGTCCTCGGCGAACACCGATCCACCTTGGGTGGCGGCTTTGTGAACGCCGACATCCACGGCCTCAAGGTAGGCCTCCATCCGCACTTTCCAATACGGAAAGTCATCCACATCGAACATGGGTGGCGGTCCATCCCCATGGGACATCTTGCTCTAGGCGGTGAAGCCTAATTTAGAGCAACAAGGCTCTGATACCAATTGAAAGGATCAAGATGCCCAAGAGCGGGGTGAATTGGGCTTGTTTAAAATTTCTAAAGCAAATATAAAAACCTATCAAATGCCAATCACCCCCTTGTGCCTACCGTCCATGTGTCCTAACTAGAAAGCGGTAGCAGTTCAAAGGAAATAAAGACAACCTAAGCAAATCTAGTAGGAAATGTAAAAACAAGACGGAAATGTAAAGAGCTAGGGAAAAGAGAATCTCATGGACGCAGCGATTTTTTCCCGAGGTATCGAGGTGTCGACACACCCCCCTAGTCCTCGTTGGAGCACCTCGCAAGGTATCGCTCCCCCTCTACCCGCGCAAGGGTAGAGTGCTCTCTACGGGCTGATTCTTTGCCACTCCGGCTCGGTGAATCGCCCACAACCGATCACAAGAGCTTGGAGAAGCGCCGCCAACAATCTTCCGACGGTCACTTCCTCCGAACACCACCACACCGTCTAGGTGCTGTCGAACACCAAGAGTAACAAGCACAAGACCTTCACTTGACCCACTCAAGGCTAGGAAGGTGGATGGATGCACACAAGTCACTCCTAATCACTCTAGGAGGGAAGAACAAGATGAACTCTCTCTAATCTCTCCCTCACTAGACTCTTGGCTCTCCAAAAGATTTCTCAAGGTGTCACCAGCTGAAACAATGGCCCAGAAGACCTCTAAGGTCCAAGGGGGCAACTATAAATAGTCCCCACCTCCAAAACTAGCCGTTTTTTACTTTTTCTTCTTTCTGCGTAGCCACCGGACTAGTCCGGAGCTCACTCTCGTTCCAAACTCAGGCACCGTCGGACTACTCTGCTTGGTCCGACGCACTGGTCCGACGCTCTGGTCCGGAGCCTCGGTGCTCTCTGAGTGAAAACTTATCTCTCTTTTACACACCACCGGACCACTCTCCTTGGTCCGGTGCCCTGGTCCGACGCTCTGGTCCGGAGCCAGGGTGCTCTCTGCATAGACCAAACTTCCTGTCTTGAGGCGTCGGACTAGCCGTCGGACATGCCGTCGGACTAGTCCGGAGCCTTCTGACTCTCTGAACCAAGCCACCGGACCACTCTCCTATGGTCCGGTGCTTTCCAGACAGGTGGTCCGGAGCTCCTCGAGCTGAGAATCTGCCTAAGTCAGGGACCACCGGACTACTCTCCTTGGTCCGGTGCCTACTTAGCAGAGTGGTCCGGAGCCTCTTTCTCCCTCTCTATCAACCGTTTTCGCTGAGGTTTCTCAAGGGATTTTTCTCCTACCACTTCTAGGGTTTATCAAAGGCTGAAAGCAAGGTCTCTAGGACTAGTTGTGACAAGTGTGCATATACCCACTTTCCTAAACTCTCCTAGGTCAAGCTACTAACCTCATACCCCTCTTTATAGTACGGTCAAAGGAAAAACAAAAGCCCTAGCTATACTTAGTGCCCTTCTCAACCTTATGGCACTAAGAACTAGCCTAGTCTTCGTCGAGTATCTCCATCCTTTGCAACCGAAACGATTTCCATCTTGGGGGCATGAATGTCCATTAAGCCCATTCAAAATACATCACTCATGACCTAACATATATGACTTTGTCTCTGCAAAACACACGTTAGTCATAGTGATCTAATATTGTCGTTAATCGCCTAAACACAAGGGTCCATGATTCTACAGACCCGCAGCCAACGCACAAACTCGGACAGAGGCCGCACTATAACCAGCTTAGCAAGAGCCTAATGCGCCCTTTCGGGTAACCGCTAACGAGCTAGAAAAGAGCCTACTACTGAGTTAAAGCCAGAGCCATGTAGCTCTCACGGTAGCACTGTCAGTCCCATCTTTTGCCAACAGTGAGTTATTATATAAGGGTTATGTTTCAATTGCCATAAACAGGATCACCAATTCATTCAAAGCACATTTGGTAGGGATCAAGTGTCATTTCATAAAGCACTAGCCATCTACCCATATGCATAGCCCATAGGAGTCAAGGTAAGGATTTCAATTCTAGGAAAATATACTACGGGTATCAAATTAAACACATGCACATGAAATCATGATTATGGTGAATAGGATAACAAGGTAGGTCCCATGCTATACTTGCCTTGGTTCTCAAAGTCTTGCTGGTCAAAGCACTCCTGATCAAAGAACTCCTGGTCACAACCAAACTCTTCACCGTCTGAACTCGATCACGGCATTGCAACAACACGCATTTCAATTTGCATACATACAAAGCAATCAAAACTACTATTAGAACAGTACACCAGCAACAGTAAACAGAGTTAAAAGGTTTATAAAAAGATACTACACACTGCTTCGATCATTTCAACGCGAATTTCACGAAAATCGGATTTAAAATGCAAAAGATATGATTTAAACTAGTTCTCTAAGAGCATCTTTAGTATTTGAATTAACCTTCAATTTAAATATTTCAAACATGATCAACATATGGTTTAACATGTAGAGAATTTCATTACGAATCTAACGCAATTCAAATCATCCAAATCGGAGTTAAAACAAAGTTTTTATAAACAATTTAATGAAATGGCAAAACTATAAATATTGAATTTCCATTTTTGGATTAAACCGAACAGGTTTACGTTTCCTGAACTGAGAAAGCGTAAACACGCAAATGCGCCAGGGCAGAGGCGCGGGGCCAGCAGGACTGCCACGTGGCGGCTCGAGATTGGGCGGGTCCACGGATACGGCCGTGAACCGCGCGCGGGCTCCGGTCCACCGGTCCACCGTGGACCGGGGTACATACCCCTTCGGAGATCTAATCCTGGCCACTGATCTTGCGATAAACGGTCATAAAAGAAGGGGAGGGAAGAAGAGAGGGACTGCCGGCCGGAGGGGAAAGGGAGCGCGACGGCGCCTCTATTTTCGGCGGCCCGAGCTCGCCGGAGTGCTCTGGAACGGGGGTCCCGGCCACGGTTTCACAAACCAAGGGCAGGGGAAGGGAGAGCACGGCGAGGCGAACGCGTTGGTGTGCTTGGATGAACCCAGAGAGGCGAGCAGAGGCGGTGCCATGGATCCCGGTGGCGCAAGTTCGTCGGCGAACGCGGGGAAAACACTCCCGACCGCCTTGGCTTCAACCAAAAGCACAGAGAGGACCGGCGTGCTCGTGCGAGTGCGATAGAGGGCTCGGTTGAGGCGGCGGCTTGCCGAAATGGGGTGGTCCGCGGCGGCGCCATGGCCGGTGTGTGCGGGATGCGTGGGTAAGGCCCTAGAGGCCTCAATCCTCCGAATTGAGGGGTCGGGGAGGTGCGGTGTGACCCTGCGGTGCCGGTAGGGTAACCGGGCGAGGCGGTGCGCGGTCGGGGTGTGCTGCCCACGGCGGCGCCATGGCCGGCGACGCGGGTCGCACACGACCAGTGCCATAGGGGCCGTAATTCGCCGAATTAAAGACTTAGGGAGGAAGAGGGAGTGATGGCGAAGCTCACCAAGTCGACGTAGAGGACGGAGACGGTTCGGTGCGGCTTGTCGGCGTGGAACGGCGGTCGGTGTCGGCAGAGCTCGCGCCGGCGTGCGTTCTGTGACCACCGATTAGATGACAGAGAGAGGGATTAGGCCGGGAAGGTTCGCGGGGAAATCGTGGACACGAAACGGAACTCACCGAGGCGAATTAGGCTCCGGTGTGTCCTCCTCAGCGACGGCGGCGGCGTTCGGCAGAACGGGGGAAAGGGAGACCAGGGGGGCGGTGCTTCGCTTTATAGCGCAGAGCAGAGAGTGCGGGGCGTGCGGAGCCGTTGCGGCAACGTGGGCGAGGCGTGGGGAGTGGGAGCGGGGCACGCGCGGGTGATTGCCGGACTCGACGCGCTCGTCCACGCGCACTCGGGCGAACAGAGCGGAGGTGGGAGGTTGGGGATGGTCCTGACCAGCGGGCCCGGCTGGTCAGAGAGGGAGAGGAAAAGGGAGGCAGTTGGGGCGGGACTGACCGGCGGGGTCCGGTTGGCAGTGAGGGGAAGGGAGAGGGAGGCGGTTGGGAGCCTGCTGGGCCGGTTTCCGGTTGGACCGCGCAGGGGAGAGGAAGGAGAGGGAGGGGGGAGTGGGCTGGGCCAGGTGAGGGAGCTGAATTTCCTTTTCCTTTTCTTTTTTTTCAAAATTTCTTTCCAAAACCTTTTTAAATCCATTTGAATTCATTTGAATTTTCTTTTGCAACTCAATCATACAAAGAAATGTGTAGCAGCATGTATGCAAGAACATGTTAATAAAATAGGATTGATTTTATTTCTAAGAATTTTATTATTCTTCTAAATGAAATGCTCAAAAAATTCTTTGATAAAACATTTTCTATTATTTTTAGAAGCAAACAAATTTGTGGGTGTTACAATTCTACCCCCCTTAAAAGGAATCTCGTCCTCGAGATTCAGACATACTCACTCGAACAGCTACGGATAAGACTTTCTCAGGTCTTCTTCTCTTTCCCATGTAGCCTCATCTTCAGAGTACCGGTTCCACTAAACCTTGCACATCTTTATAACACGGCTCCTCGTAAACCTTTCCGCTGTTTCCAAGATTCTTATCAAGTATTCTTCATATGTGAGATCTTCCTTTATAGTAAGCTCTTCTAGAGGGATTTTCTCCTCAGGTACCCTTAAGCACTTCTTCAATTGAGACACATGGAAAACATCATGTACTCCTGACAAATTCTCAGGTAACTCTAACTGATAAGCTACCTCTCCACGTCTCACGAGAATTTTGAAAGGTCCAACATATCTTGGAGCTAGCTTTCCTTTCATATTGAACCTCTTTACACTTCTCATTGGAGACACTTTCAAATACACATAATCTCCAATCTCGAATGACAGACCCCTTCTGCGGGTGTCTGCGTAGCTCTTTTGGCGGGATTGTGCAACTCTTAAGTTATCTCTTATTTTTCTTACTTGTTCTTCTGCATCTCGAAGAACATCCGGTCCAAACACCTGAGTCTCTCCGGTTTGGTTCCAGAATAAAGGAGTTCTGCACTTACGCCCATACAGAGCCTCATTGGGTGCCATTTTTAGACTATTCTGATAACTGTTGTTGTAAGAAAATTCAGCATAGGGCAAACTCTTGTCCCAACTGGCACCATGTTGTAAAGCACACGCCCTCAACATATCTTCCAATATTTGGTTTGTCCTTTCTGTTTGTCCATCAGTCTGTGGATGATATGCTGTACTGAAAGTCAATTTTGTTCCCAAGGATTCATGCAACTTCTGCCAGAACTGTGATGTGAATTGGGTACCTCTATCAGATACAATCTTCTTAGGGACTCCATGTAATCATACTATCCTTTCCATATATAGCTCTGCTAATCTTGCACCTGAGTAGTTAGTCTTCACTGGTAGGAAGTGAGCAACTTTAGTCAAGCGGTCCACGATTACCCAGATCGAGTCATATCCTCTCTGTGTACGTGGCAAACCGACAATAAAGTCCATTCCTACTTCTTCACATTTCCACTCAGGTATTTTCATTGGTTGAAGTAAACCGGCAGGTCTTTGGTGTTTTGCCTTTACTCTTTGACATGTGTCACACAAGGCTACATATTCCGCTACATCCCTTTTTAATCCATACCACCAATACTTCTCTTTAAGGTCCAGGTACATCTTAGTACTTCCGAGATGTATAGAGTAAGAGGAATCATGTGCTTCTCGAAGTATGGCATCACGGATAGACTTTACTTCGGGAACACATATTCTCTTTCCAAACCACAACGTACCATCATCATCCATCTTGAAACCTGGTGCTTTCCCTAGCACTATATTCTCTGCAATGCCTTTCAGTCTCGGATCTTCCAACTGACCCTTACGTATCTCTTGTTCTAGAGTGGGTTCTATGTTCATCTCCATGGTATTAATGGTAAATCCCAAATTGAGATATTCCATATCAGCACACAATTCAGCAGGCATAAGCTTCATTCTTAAAGCATTAGCATAACTCTTTCTGCTAAGTGCGTCAGCTACTACATTAGCCTTACCTGGATGATAATGTACTTCCAACTCATAATCTTTGATCAGCTCGAGACAACGACGCTGTCTCAGATTCAGATCTAACTGTGTGAAGATATATTTCAAACTCTTATGATTTGTATAGATATCACACTTATGTCCTATTAGATAATGTCTCCATATCTTTAGAGCATGTACTACTGTTGCCAATTCCAAGTCATGAGTAGGATAATTCAGCTCATGCTTCCTCAACTGCCTGGATGCATATGCCACAACTTTCCCCTCTTGCATAAGCACACATCCAAGGCCCAGACGAGAGTCATCATAGTAGATTGAGAAACTCTTGTTCAAATCTGGTAGTGTCAGTACTGGGGTTGTGGTCAACCTTTTCTTCAATTCTTCAAAGTTCATTTGACATTTGTCAGACCACACAAACTTGGCACTTTTCTCTAGCAGGGCTGTCATTGGTTTAGCTAGCTTTGAAAACCCTTCAATGAACCTCCTATAGTATCCTGCTAAACCCAGGAAACTACGGATTTCGGTAACATTTGTTGGAGGATTCCAGTTTAGAACATCTCGTACCTTACTTGGGTCTACTGCTATACCACCATTAGAGACCACGTGACCCAAGAAAGACACTTCTCTTAACCAAAACTCACATTTACTTCTCTTTGCATACAACTGATTTTCTCTAAGCTTTTGCAAAACCATCCTCAGATGTTCAGCATGCTCCTCTTTAGTTTTAGAGAAGACTAGAATGTCATCTATGAACACTACCACAAACTTGTCCAAAAACTCCATGAACACCTTGTTCATCATGTACATAAAGTACGCAGGTGCATTAGTCAACCCAAAGGACATGACTGTATACTCATATAGCCCATATCTTGTGGTAAAGGCTGTCTTAGATATGTCTGCCGCTCGGATTTTTAATTGGTAGTATCCAGAGCGGAGATCTATTTTAGAGAACACACATGCACCTTTCAACTGGTCAAACAAGTCATCTATTCTAGACAAGGGATACTTATTCTTGATGGTAACTTCATTAAGAGAACGGTAATCCACACACATCCTCCTAGTACCATCTTTCTTATCCACAAATATAACTGGTGCTCCCCAAGGTGAAGAACTAGGGTGGATAAAACCCTTTTCTTGCAATTCACTAATTTGTTTCTTAAGTTCTTCTAGTTCTTTTACCCCCATTCTATATGGTCTTTTAGCTATGGGTGCAGTACCAGGTAGAAGTTCAATAAGAAACTCAACATCACGATCAGGTGGCATACCTGGCAACTCTTCGGGGAACACATCTGGAAATTCTTCTACCACTTGTTCCTCATCAAAGGTATCTTCAGATAACTGGTTCAGAGTGGCTTTTGGTGGTGCTTGCATTTCTACCTCAACACACATCTTATCCCCATTAGGTGATGTCACAACAACACATCTCTCTTGACACTGAATCACAGCTCGGTGTTGTTTCATCCAATCCATTCCCACAATAAGATCTATTCCAGCTGTTGGTATCACAACTGGACTCACTTCAAAGTCTACCCCCTTAGGGTAAGTCTAGTGGAAGGACTCCAAACAGAAGCTGGTATGCTACCCCCCGGTGAATTTACTTGCATACGATTTTTCATGGCACGTAAAGATATACTATGCATTCTAACAAAAGCTTCAGATATGAAAGAATGCGAAGCACCAGAATCAAAGAGTACGGTAGCGGGGAATTAGTTGACATTAAACGTACCCATCATAACCTCAGGTGCCTCCTGAGTGGTTTCAACAGACACATGGTTCACTCTTCCGGTGTTTGGGGGTGGTTGGTACCTTCCTTTCTGCTGGTTGTTCTGATTCTGGGGTGCCTGCTGGTTCTGCTTCTCAGGGCAATTGTAAGACATATGTCCTTCTTTCCCACAACGGAAACACTTGTTGTTGTTACTGTTGTTGGGGTTGTTGTTCTTCACTGCTATAGTATTTGGATTCACCTGGCGCTGAGCTTGGTTAGAGACCTGCTGAGGTGGGCGCTGGCCTCCAAACTGCTGCTGACCTTGAGGGCGTTGCTGGAACTGGTTGCGCTGAGGGAACTAACCTCTGTTCCACTGGTTAGGCTGCCCTTGGTTTCTCTGCTGGAAACTCTGCTGCGGGTAGGGTCGAGGGGGAGTGTTGCTGCTCGAAGCCTGACCCTGTAGCTTCCTCTTCTTAGTTTCCATTTCCCGGCGCTTATTGTCAATCACAATAGCGCGGTTCACCAAGGTCTGATAGTTGGGGTACTCATTTGACATGAGCTGGAGCTGAAGACCATCATACAGTCCCTTCAGGAATCTGCGCTGCTTGTCATTGTCCCTAGCCACTTCGTGTGGAGCATAGAGTGACAATTGAGCAAACTTGTCGCGATATTCTGCCACTGTCATGGAACCTTGCTTGAGGGATCTGAACTCCTCTTGCTTCAACTTCATCATACCTTCAGGAATGTGGTATGATCTGAAGTTCTCTCTGAACTCCTGCCAACTGACATCAGGAGCATCATCAGGGCGTCCATACTGGAAAGACTCCCACCAATCTTGGGCTGCCCCTTGTAGCTGTCCAGAGGCATACAACACTTTTTCACTGTCATTGCACTGCACTATATTCAGCTGCTTCTCCACAGCTCGGAGCCAATCATCTGCATCCAAAGGGTCGGATGCGTGGGTGAAGACGGGAGGTCGTCCCTTCATGAACTCTCCCCTTTTGTCCCTAACTTGGATTGGAGGTAGTACTCCAACAAGCTCGCTGTCCAAACGCTGCATCATGGCTTGCATCAATTGTGCCTGCATGCCCATCAGCTGTTCTACTGACACAGCAGGCGGTGGTGGTGGCGGGTTAACAGGAACTCCACGACCACGGCGACATCCACGACCACGAACTCTAGCACCTCTGCCGTCCATCTGTTTTTCAGCCAAGATGTAGGGTTTAGTGATTTTGTAATGCATATAACATGTCTGTGTCAAACTGAAATTTTCTGAGCATGATATTACATCAGCAGTGCAGTAAAAAGCTCATATCTCGGGTTCTGGAACTCAAACAAAAATTTAGCTTATATGTCTGGAAAGATCAGAAAGTCCTCCACAACTTTCGTGTTCATTTGATTTTCAGACTTTGTAGCTATATTTGTCAAAAACCCGAAACAAACAGATCTGTTCAGATTCACAGACTGCGCAGTAAGACCAACTTGCAACGGAAAAATCTCTTAGCTCAGAGCAGATATGGGGTTGGTTGAAGCGGCGTTGGAAAGTTACAGAAGTCTAGTTTTTGGTGTCAAAATTTTATCAACATTGCATTCACTGATTTGGAGATATAAAGCAATGAACAGACAATGCCCCAGAAAAACAGCACAGCAGGTGTATGACTAGATCAACCCAAATGATATATTACTAAACATTAAACCTAAAGATCCAACTTGTGAGACTTGTGGACAGGCCCACAATTTCCCACACTATCATTCAAACAAAGAACCAAATCAACCAAGTTCATAATAATAAACACATAGACATCAAGTTCAACAAACACACGAGACTAAGACAGACTCGCACTACTACGCTTTATTACAAAGGGGGAAAGGCTTCATCTTCTACGGAGCTTCGTCGGTCATGATGTGGTTGGGTGGCTTCTTCTCAAACATTGGGGCCATGTTCAGCTGGGCCCTCAAGTCATCCACCATCTTCTGAAAACGAGCCACAGACTGCTGCTCGTCACGCAACTCCTCCTGTAATCTCTCATTCGCTCCTTGGAGCTCATTGAGATGTCTGACTATGGTGTCCAAGGTAGAGCTGGGATCAAGCGGGTTCTGGATAGACCAAGTATTAAACCTGGTGTCATAGCGAGGTAGGAACCTGTAAGCGTCGCCCTACATCGCTGTGTAGCATCGTCCATGGTAGTAGATGTAGGCGTTCTCAGCGGCATTCTCCATGTTGTCCCTGTCATGAGCCCTCCTGGCTACATGGCCATGGACAGTCTCCACTTTCTGACTGTCGTGAGCTTCATTCCATACTAAGATTACCACCTGTGCTTTCCAGTAACTAGCTTCATGAGGGTGAGAAAACTCAGAAACTAGGTACCTCACCGTAGTGTCCATATCCTGATAGTAATCCTCCAACACTTTCCGCAGCAGGTTGTGGAAGTACGCCGCTGGAGAAGGGTACTTGTAGAACTGCTCCTCGGTCCATCCAGGCTGCTCCTCCTCTGGTGGCGTCGCCAGGGCAGGTGCTGGTGCTAGTGAGAGGAGTGGTGCTGGAGTCGGTGAAGGTAGAGGCGAAGGTGCAGGAGCTGGTGCAGGAACTGGTGAAGCAACTGATGTAGGGGCTGGTGGTGGAGCTAGTGGTGCAAGATTCACATCCATCCACTCATGTTCGTCCTCCGTGTTGATGTCCTTCACCAACACGTGCTCCTCCTCAGGGTCCTCCTCAGACTCGGAAATCATCTCATCATCTGAGATGTCCACCACTGGTTGGGAAGTCTGAGGTGTGAACTAGGACAGGTAGCTGCTGGTGCTCAGGCGGCGAGACCTCGTGACAGGCGGCATCTACAGAATTTTGTTTAAACTTAATTAGAACAACATTTTAAGTAAGAGAATAAAGATATAGAAGCATAAATAATTTTATAAATAACAAGAGCAAGATAGAAAACAGTGAAATAGAGAAGCAAAGGATCCTAAAACGACCATTACTACCTAGGCTTGCGTCCTACAGTCAACTCAAGCTTTGATACCAATTTGTCACACCCAATTTCAAGGACGAAATAAGATGCATAACATTATGTGTGCCCAGGAAATAATCCACACATAAGTTCACAAATTACAAAGTACCATCACAGAGTTTAATACATAGCGTACGTATATCCATTACATAAATAAATGAAACAACGGAAGATACACTAGCTCTCAGACTCCATCTCACAGGGAAGGTCAACTGGTTGACCAAGCCTAGAAATCTTCAGGAAACTCCTCATAGCCTCCTGCTTCTGTTACCCATCTGGGATTTTCATCCAAAAGTTGAAAAGTAAACAAGCGTGAGCACATTCGTACTCAGCAGTATAACATGGGGTTATGAAGCTCAAAAGGTTGACACTGGCTTACTGCATTTAGCACTTTTAGTTGGTCAAAGTTTTAGTATTAAGTAACATCCGGTTATGCTTAAGCCCCAAATGATCCCACTTATATCCTTGCCAAAGTTAAGAGAACATAAACATCATCATTAAAGTGGCAACAGGAACATAAAGGTTGGTCAAGTTAATTAATTAAACCGTCAGTTTTCCGGGCCGCTCGTAACCGTGAGCACGGCTGATATATCAGTTTTTAACACTCTGCAGAGGTTGTGCATCTTTACCCGTGAGTCGTGATACCCCGAATGCCCGGGTTAATTACTCCCATAACACTGCCAAGGTGAGTGGGCGGGGTTCACTATGAAACCTTTCATAGTATCTCGTCTAACAAGATTAGGGATGCTAGGATTGGCAAGGGGTGATAGAGCCCCCCTTCCGAGTAGCATAAAGACTCGCAGCCAACGCACAAACTCGGACAGAGGCCGCACTATAACCAGCTTAGCAAGAGCCTAATGCGCCCTTTCGGGTAACCGCTAACGAGCTAGAAAAGAGCCTACTACTGAGTTAAAGCCAGAGCCATATAGCTCTCACGGTAGCACTGTCAGTCCCATCTTTTGCCAACAGTGAGTTATTATATAAGGGTTATGTTTCAATTGCCATAAACAGGATCACCAATTCATTCAAAGCATTATAACATTTGGTAGGGATCAAGTGTCATTTCATAAAGCACTAGCCATCTACCCATATGCATAGCCCATAGGAGTCAAGGTAAGGATTTCAATTCTAGGAAAATATACTACGGGTATCAAATTAAACACATGCACATGAAATCATGATTATGGTGAATAGGATAACAAGGTAGGTCCCATGCTATACTTGCCTTGGTTCTCAAAGTCTTGCTGGTCAAAGCACTCCTGATCAAAGAACTCCTGGTCACAACCAAACTCTTCACCGTCTGAACTCGATCACGGCATTGCAACAACACGCATTCCAATTTGCATACATACAAAGCAATCAAAACTACTATTAGAACAGTACACCAGCAACAGTAAACAGAGTTAAAAGGTTTATAAAAAGATACTACGCACTGCTACGATCATTTCAACGCGAATTTCACGAAAATCGGATTTAAAATGCAAAAGATATGATTTAAGCTAGTTCTCTAAGAGCATCTTTAGTATTTGAATTAACCTTGAATTTAAATATTTCAAACATGATCAACAGATGGTTTAACATGTAGAGTATTTCATTACAAATCTAACGCAATTCGAATTGTCCAAATCGGAGTTAAAACAAAGTTTTTATAAACAATTTAATGCAGTGGCAAAACTGTAAATATTGAATTTCCATTTTTGGATTAAACCGAACAGGTTTACGTTTCCTGAACTGAGAAAGCGTAAACACGCAAATGCGCCAGGGCAGAGGCGCGGGGCCGGCAGGACTGCCACGTGGCGGCTCGGGATTGGGCGGGTCCACGGATACGGCCGTGAACCGCGCGCGGGCTCCGGTCCACCGGTCCACTGTGGACCGAGGGTACATACCCCTTCCGGGATCTAATCCTGGCCACTGATCTTGCGATAAACGGTCATAAAAGAAGGGGAGGGAAGAAGAGAGGGAGAGCCGGCCGGAGGGGAAAGGGAGCGCGGCGGCGCCTCCATTTCCGGCGGCCCGAGCTCGCCGGAGTGCTATGGAAAGGGGGTCCCGGCCACGGTTTCGCAAACCAAGGGCAGGGGAAGGGAGAGCACGGCGAGGCGAACGCGTTGGTATGCTCGGATGAACCCAGAGAGGTGAGCAGAGGTGGCGCCATGGATCCCAGTGGCGCAAGTTCGTCGGCGAACGCAGGGAAAACACTCCCGACCGCCTCGGCTTCAACCAAAAGCACAGAGAGGACCGGCGTGCTCGTGCGAGTGCGACAGAGGGCTCGGTTGATGCGGCGGCTTGTCGGAACGGGGTGGTCCGCGGCGGCGCCATGGCCGGTGTGTGCGGGATGCGTGGGTAAGGCCCTAGAGGCCTCAATCCTCTGAATTGAGGGGTCGGGGAGGTGCGGTGTGACCCTGCGGTGCCGGTAGGGTAACCGGGCGAGGCAGTGCGCGGCCGGGGTGTGCTGCCCACGGTGGTGCCATGGCCGGCGACGCGGGTCGCACACGGCTAGTGCCACAGGGGCCGTAATTCGCCGAATTAAAGACTCAGGGAGGAAGAGGGAGAGATGGCGAAGCTCACCGAGTCGACGTAGAGGACGGAGACGGTTCGGTGCGGCTTGTCAGCGTGGAACGGCGGTCGGTGTCGGCAGAGCTCGCGCCGGCGTGCGTTCTGTGACCACCGATTAGATGACAGAGAGAGGGATTAGGCCGGGAAGGTTCACGGGGAAATCGTGGACACGAAATGGAACTCACCGAGGCGAATTAGGCTCCGGTGTGTCCTCCTCAGCGACGGCGGCGGCGTTCGGCAGAACGGTGGAAAGGGAGAGCAGGGGGGCGGTGCTCCGCTTTATAGCGCAGAGCAGAGAGTGCGGGGCGTGCGGAGCCGTTGCGGCAACGTGGGCGAGGCGTGGGGAGTGGGAGCGGGGCACGCTGCGGACGGTTGCCGGACTCGGCGCGCTTGTCCATGCGCACTCGGGCGAACAGAGCGGAGGTGGGAGGTTGGGGATGGTCCTGACCAGCGGGCCCGGCTAGTCAGAGAGGGAGAGGAAAAGGGAGGCGGTTGGGGCGGGACTGACCAGCGGGGTCCGGTTGGCAGTGAGGGGAAGGGAGAGGGAGGCGGTTGGGAGCCTGCTGGGCCGGTTTCCGGTTGGGCCGCGCAGGGGAGAGGAAGGAGAGGGAGGGGGGAGTGGGCTGGGCCAGGTGAGGGAGCTGAATTTCCTTTTCCTTTTCTTTTTTTTCAAAATTTCTTTCCAAAACCTTTTTAAATCCATTTGAATTCATTTGAATTTTCTTTTGCAACTCAATCATACAAAGAAATGTGCAGCAGCATGTATGCAACAACATGTTAATAAAATAGGATTGATTTTATTTCTAAGAATTTTATTATTCTTCTAAATGAAATGCTCACAAAAATTCTTTGATAAAACATTTTCTATTATTTTTAGAAGCAAACAAATTTGTGGGTGTTACATTGTGTGTCATAGCTGTTATCTCAGTCATAAAGATGAATTGGTTTGTATTGAGAGAGCATACAACATACTTGAACCTTAGGAAGGTATTTGAATAGCCTGCCACTTGCTGAATTGTGCCCGTGGGAATATTTTTATCTATCGGTTTCTTTTTTCTGTTGGATGCATATTTGAAGTTAGCTTCAGCATATACTGAATTTCTAATGGTATTTTATTATAGGGTGTCAAATGTACTTTAGTTATCTTGACTGCTCCTCTTTTATTGACAAGTAAGATGAGCTCTTGATGTATTGTTGGGTTGTTGCATGAAGAGTGATATGATAATTTCAGTTTATTTAGTACTAGCAGCACCTTCAGCATATACTGTATTTAAGTTACCTACTATTTGTTCAGATTTAGTCAATACCTGTTAATTGTTTGATTTGGGCTGTATCTCAAGTTTGTAAAAAAAATTATAGCTAAATGGTTGGAATATGTATCCAAATTTATTTATATTATGTGCATGAATCAATAAATTTAGTTTAATAATATCTCATTCTTATTGTTTTGGTGAATAGGTGGACAAATTTGTGTGGAGGCTCACAATATAGTAAGGACACAATTGAGATCAAGATCAGTTGCGCTGCTAGGAATTCCTTGAGTGTTGCATAGATGTTAGAAAGTCTTGTATTGCTGCAAGTTTGAAGTTTTAAACGTTGTGAAATAAATGATCATTTCCTGAAGGAGGCTTGTACCAGCTCTGAGTGATCTGTACACTCAGTGCATGATTTTAGCTACTATTTCAATGGTTTGTCAACTTATTGAATGCTTGATTGTAATTAATATATGTGAGTGCAATCGTTTTTGTTATGGTTTATTGTGTACTGGTGTCACGGTATGAGTATCGTGGCAATAACATATAATCTCTCGCAATGAATAAAATTGCATAGCAAATGATACTATTGCCACGACATAGTGATCATGGCAATAATGTATGATCTCTTGCAACGATTAAAATTGTGTGGCAAATGTTAATATTGCTACGACACTATGATCGTGGCAATAGTGTATGATTCTTGCAACCAACACAAGCTCGTGGCAAATGGTATTATTGCCATGCCATAGCAGTCGTGGCAATATCATATAACTCTAGCAACGAACAAAAACTTGTGGCCAAAGGTATTATTGCCACGCAATGATAGTCATGGCAATAACATACGACTCTTGCAACAAATGAAATTTCGTGGCAAATGATACTTTTGCAACATCATAACGTTCGTGGCAATAGAGTTTGACGCAACAAAATTTTGGCGTGGCAAAATTTCTTTAATGCCACGCTATCCATCGTTGCATGTATCATCTCTTGCTACGCATGTCGGCGTGGCAAGAGCTTATATTGCCACGACAATGAAAGTTGCAAAAAATGTCTGTTGCCACCCTTGGCAACGAATGACTATGGTTGCAAGAAACTTTACCAGGTGCAACGTGAATCTAACATCGGTTGCAATACCTTTTTGCAATGTAGCTTTTTGCAACGACTCGCAATGAACGCAATTTGGTTGCAACATGTAGCTTTTGCAACCAAATTGGTCCTATTGCAACATTTTCTTGTCATTGCGTAAGGGTATGAATTTAGTAGTGGGGACAGTTACCTAGATCACTGGTCTCTTGCAAAATCTTGGAGGTACTTGATGTTGAAAACAATGAAATTAGTGACTCATTTCCTAGCTGGATGAGTACACTTCATAGACTAGAAGTCCTTGTTCTGAAATCAAACAATTTTTTTGGACATGTTGCACAATCCCTTGGAAAAGAAGAAAGTACTTGTTCATTTCCAAGTGCAATAATTCTTGATCTATCCTCAAACAACTTTTCCGGGCTGTTGCCCCATGACCAGTGGTTCAAACAATTGAAATCAATTAGGTTTGCAGATTCCAACATGCCACTGGTCATAGATCATGAGTTGCCACAATTTGGACCGGCGTACAAGTATACTGCTGTAGTCACATATAAAGGGCATGATACCAAATTTGTTGAGATATTAAGAACCCTTGTGTTCATTGATTTCTCAAATAATGCATTCCATGGTAGCATTCTTGAAACCCTTTTGGAGCTTTCTTTGCTACATGGGCTCAACATGTCACATAACTTCCTGTCAGGGACGATTCCATCTCAAATTGGTGGCCTGAACGAGTTGGAGGCATTGGATCTTTCCTCAAATGAGCTTTCAGGAGTGATTCCACAGGAGCTAGCATGATACCAGAATCAACTCATTTCTCGACGTTCCCCAATAACTCATTTTTGGGAAACACTGGGATGTGTGGCCCCCGTTGTCAAAGGAATGTAGCAACACAACAAATTCAAATTTGGTGCCACACCTGAAGAACAAATTTCCTGACATTATACTGTTCCTCTTTACTGGGATAGGGTTTGGTGTTGGGTTTTCAATTGCAATTGTAGTGGCATGGAGGATTCCCATTCGGAAACAGTCTTAAGGAACGAAGGAGGCAGGTGCCCTCATAATTATGTGTGAAAAATAAAATCATCTGTCGAAAGAACTGAAACATTTGTAATCATGGCTATAATGTTATTTGTGCTACACCAGATATGTATATTGACAACTTTAGTCTCAATTTTCTTGGTCAAGCTCGCCTCCTGCCTCCTCAACAGGGCGTTCATGAGACATCAGGATGGGATGTTTCGGCGACGGTGGAGACTCACTCTCGCTCCTGCCTGGCATTGCCCGTCGCAACCGATCGCTGGCGAGGTTACATGAGGGGTTAACGACAACAGCATTCTTCGTCGGCGGGCGAGTGGGCGCGTCGCGCTCTCTCGTTTGGTGACTGAAGTGGTGGGGGTCTGCCGGCGTCTGTCTCCGGTTCACGCCGGAAGCGGGACTCCTCTGTCGGCCTCGCCAATTCCATCAAGGTTTTGGGTCGACGGCCAAGAAGAGTCCGAAGATGAGGAAGACGAGGTGCCGGTGGCTACTCCAGTGTCCTCGTCGGCGAGCATGTCGACGGAGGAGTTCGTCAGTGAGGCGATGGAGGCGGGGTTCTCCGTTCGGCAACTTCTTCAAGCGGAGGAGGTGCTAGGTAAGTCATCGACGGAGGTTCGACATGAGCTACCAAGGTTGATTGTCTCAACCATGGTGCAGTGGAAGTTGGGAGGCTCTCCATGGCGTGGGCCTCTGCCGACGCCTCGGGTCTTGCCGCCGAGGACGATCGGTGATTGCCTGGCGTTAGCATCCAGTCCGAGTTCTCGATGGAGGAGGGCCGGGGGTTCGACGTCGAGTTCGGCACGAACATCCAGTTCGAATTTCAAAACACAACGAATTACGGATCGGACAGGTGACGAGCCGTTTCCTCCGCTGGATCGAGCGCCATCCTCGACTCGCGTCGTTGGGGTGTCTCGGATCAGCTCAGAGGAGGACGGTCGCTGCCCAGTGTTTGAACCGGATGGTCGCATCAAGATTGGGCCGGGCAAATTTTACCGGCCCACGAAAGGGCTCGCAATTTTTGCCAACATCATCGCTAGGGCTCGACGAAACTCACGAAACACGCAGCCACCGCCTCCTCCCTCGTACGCGGACATGGTGAAGCGTTCCATGGCGGCTCCGGGTGCAGGCGACGGCGGGTTTGGAGGAGGACGATGGGGTTTTAACCCGGGCTTCAATCCCGGTTTTCAACCGGGGTTCGGTGATCATGGCAACGAGCAGCGAGGTCGCAATCATGTTCAGGGCGGTCGAGAGCCGTCGGAGGCCGACAAACGGAGGAGGCCGGTAGGGATGGCAACATCGTCCGTCGCGCCATCACTTCGGCGGGAACCAGCAGAGTCGGCACCACCAATCGGAGGGCCATGGGTCCTTCCAGCCGGCCGGAAGTGGCTTTCAGCCGGCCGGGAGGGGCTTTCAGTCGGGCGGGGGCTCTTTCCAGCCGGCAGGTGGCGCATTCCTGCCGACCGGGGGAGCCTTCCAGCAAGCAGGCCAGCCAGCCGGGGGTCTTTCCAACCGGCCAGAGGGCCGTTCCAAGCGGCTGCTGCTGGTTCGGTGGCCGGCGGGATGGCCGGCTTTCACTCGGCCGGTCCAGGAAAGACAGCGCACCCTTTCCAACAGGGGTCGGCAGACCAGGGTCCTCAGCCGGCTACGGCCGGCCAGGAGCGGGCTGGGCAGGCAGCCAAGCAGCCAAGGAGGGCTCCTGTAGGCCAGTCGATGGAAGGGAGTGGAGTCCAGGAGCAGGGAGCCACTCAGATGCTTGTCAATAGTAAGCGGGGGCCTTCGGATCAGGCAAGGAAGGGGGTGCAGTCCAACACGTCTTCAAGAGAAGCTCCAGAGTCATCTTAGCAGGTTAAATCTAAAGGCAAGGGTAAACCTTTCTGTTATAAATGTCACATCAAAGGTCATACCATGCATGAATGCACTGCTATCATGAGTTGTGAATTTTGCTATGGTGATCATGTGACTAAGATTTGCCCCAATATTAAGAATATGAATATCAATGCTATTCCGTGTGGTTATGTTGTGGCAGGCCTGGGGTTTTATTTTATCCCAGTCACTGATGTGCCAACAGTGATAGCGGAAAATGCAGCAGCTGTGGTTCGTGCCTTAGAAGGTTCTATTACTGCTAACCAGTTAGCAGTGGAACTTGATAGACTACTACCAGGCAAGATTAATTGGGAAACTGAGTCGAAGGGTGATGCCGCCTTCACTGTTAATTTTCCATCGGCAGAGTTACTGGATTGTGTAGTCAACTGGGGTCCTATGGATACTAAGTCGACTACAGGCAAAATCATTTTTGAGAAGAATGTAGACAGAGAAGTGTGCAAATATGAAATTGATAAGGTCTGGGTGCAGTATCGTGGCTTACCCAGTGAGCTTCAGGAATTTCCTATCATATGGGCTATTTCCACTATTCTAGGTATTCCAAAAGCCGTGGATTTAAAGTTTACCAAAAGGTTTGGTAGATGCAGAATGAAGATTGCAGTGATGGATCCCACTCTTATACCAGATCTTGTGGATGTGGTGATTGGGGATTTTATTTATGACATGCAATTTAGAGTTGAGGAAGACCCTGCAGGCAGTGAGCCATATGTTATTGATATGGGTCCTACTACTGATGAGGGGAATAAGAAGGATGGTGATAGGGGAGATCCAATGGAGGAGGATGGTAACAAAGGCAAAGGCTCTATGGATAAGGAAGCGGCTGATGGTTCACTACCTGGGGTTGGTACTAAGAAGAGTGGTAACTCTTTCCAGGCCCCAAGTGTTGAACAGGCATCGCAGGTCCAATCTGGGAGTTCCTCCTTGCCGGACAAAATCAAAGAGAAAAGTACGCCTAAAGTACATCTCTCTGCTAATAGTGCTGGACAGTGGAAAGCAAAAGTAGTGCCAGCTGAGAATGACTCTGGGGTCTCAAAGAAGACATGTGGGAGTGGAACACCTTCTCCTGTGAGGATTAGCAAGCGGAATGCAGCCATTGCGGATTAGGACTCACTGGAGCGGGCTTCCATCCTTAAGGCGCGCAAGAATTTGGATAATGATGCTTCATCTAAAGGTACTGTCCCCCCCTCAAGTTCTTTCATTAATTTAGATAATTCATGCTTATTAGAGACCACAAGTTCTTTGGGGATTGTTCTGGGGGATAGTGACCAATCAATTTCAGATTCCTTAATTTTTTTAAAGCAAGTTGAAGCATCTAGGCTTTTGGAGGTTGTTGAGAAAAAGTCTTTACCTAGTGTTCTTGAGGAGGTTGATGGTTCATCAGATTGTTCTTTAGAGGATGGTTTAGACATACAAGCCTTGAATGCTATTTGTCCTGATATTTTGAAATCCTTAGGTGATGGGGGTTGTGATTCGGTGTGTCTACAAACCCCTTTATCACAGTTTACGAAGGTCCGAAGGAAGGGGAAAGGGCTTAAGAAGAAAACTGTCTAAATGAAAGGGATTTTTTGGAATTGTAATCGGTTTGCAGACCCCAAAAAATATAAGTTTCTTTCAGATTTAACAAAAGAAAAAAATCTAGATTTCATTGCCTTATCAGAAATCGGTAGGGATAGCTTTCCGCAATCCACTTTGAATAATATCTGTGCGGGCAGGGATTTTTTGTGGCATTGTAAATCCCCACATGGTAGATTCTGGTGGTATGATTCTTGGTGTTAATTTATCGATTTTTGATATTGGGGAAATTGAAGAAGGAGATTTTTTCCATTCGCTTCAAAGTTAGGTATAAGCATGATGATTTCAAATTTAACTTGATTTCGGTGTATGGACCAGCCCAGGAAATCCATAAGTCCAATTTTCTTTCAGAGTTGGTTCGAGTGTGTTCAAAAGACACTTTACCTATCATAATAGGTGGTGATTTTAACATTATGCGCCGACCCGATGAGAAGAATAATCCCCAGTTTGATAATAGGTGGCCTTTTCTCTTTAATGCGGTAATTGATACGTTAAACTTTAGAGAAGTTGAGCTTTCGGGGAGGAAGTACACCTGGGCAAATCACCTACAAAATCAAACCTTCGAGAAGTTGGATAGGGTGTTGGTGTGCACTGATTTTGAAGGAAAAATTCCAGACATTACCGTTAATGCCTTAACAAGGGAGATTTCAGATCATACACCTTTACTTTGTAACATGAAGAATGTCTCCTCGTCTTATCAACCTCAATTCAAATTTGAATTGGGTTGGTTGACACGAGATGGTTTTGTTGATCTAGTTCAGGATGTCTGGGAAAATGTTGTTGTGTCAGGGTATCCTCTGGTTAGGTGGCAGACAAAGATAAGACGTCTCCGCCAATACCTTAGAGGGTGGGCAAAAAACTTAACTGGCGCGTATAAGCAAGAAAAAGCGGCCTTGCTGGATAAGCTCGATTCCCTAGATAAAAAGGCAGAAACAGTCTTGCTTGATGTTTCGGAATTAAATCTAAAGCATGTCTTAAATGAAAGACTAGCAGAGTTGCTTAGGGAGGAAGAATTAAAATGGTACCAGAGGGCTAAAGCCAAACATCTCCTGGAGGGCGATGCAAATACAAAATACTTTCATCTAATGGCAAATGGCCGCCATAGGAAATCTCACATTTTTCAGTTAGAGGATGGCAGTGATATTATAACTGGTGATGCTCAACTTAAAAATCATATTACCAAGTATTACAAATCATTGTTTGGTTCACCTGGGAATTCTACCATTTATTTGGATGAGTCCAATACAACAGACATCCCTCAAGTCTCAGTGCTCGAGAACGAGTTTTTAACTTCTGAGTTTACTGAGGATGAAGTTAAGACTGCAATTCTCCAAATGGAGCATAATAAGGCGTCAGGCCCAGATGGATTCCCGCCAGAGTTTTATCAGGTCTTCTGGGATTTAATTAAAGACGACCTGATGGCGTTGTTTACGGAATTTTATAATGGAGACCTAAACCTGAGTAGTCTTAACTTTGGGACAATAATATTGTTGCCAAAAAGTAAAGATACAAAAACCATTCAACAGTACAGGCCCATCTGTTTGTTGAATGTCTCTTTCAAAATTTTTACCAAAGCGGCAACTAATAGATTGTCTACAGTAGCTCTCAAAGTAATTAGACCAACTCAAACGGCCTTTTTACCTGGGAGGAACATTATGGAAGGGGATGTGATCCTCCATGAGACCATTCACGAGCTTCATTCAAAGAAGCAGAGTGGGGTCATTTTTAAAATTGACTTTGAAAAGGCTTATGAAAAAGTTAATTGGAGTTTCCTACAGCAAACCTTGCGCATGAAAGGCTTTTCTCAAAAATGGTGTGACTGGGTAAAGTTGTTTACTCAGGGGGGTAATGTTAACATAAAGGTCAATGATCAACTAGGACCATTTTTTCAAACAAGAAAGGGCCTAAGACAAGGGGACCCGATGTCACCAGTTCTTTTTAACATAGTGGCAGATATGCTGGCCGTCTTAATTGAAAGAGCCAAGCAGGCAGGAAGAATTGAGGGTGTTATACCTCACCTGCTCCAAGATGGTATATCCATCCTACAGTATGCGGATGATACAGTCTTGTTTATGAGTCATGATGTAGAAAAGGCAGTAAACATGAAATTTCTGCTCACTACCTTTGAACAACTATCTGGGCTGAAGATAAACTTTCACAAGAGTGAGATTTTTTTGCTTTGGTGAAGCCAAGGAACATGAGTCCTTTTATTCGCAACTGTTTGGTTGTAACCTTGGGGGGTTTCCTTTTCGTTATTTGGGTATGCCAATGAATGTTAGGAAATTGAGTAATAAGGACTGGCAAATCATCAAAGATAGAATAGAAAAGAGGCTTAGTGGCTGGAAAGGAAAAATGCTTTCAGCCGGAGGACGGTTGGTCTTGATAAATTCGGTGCTTTCCAGCTTACCGATGTTCATGATGTCTTTCCTCGAAATTCCAAAAGGAGTTTTAGAAAAGATTGATTGTTTCAGGTCAAGGTTCTTTTGGCAGAATGATCAACATAAGAGAAAATACAGACTAGCCAGGTGGGAAATCTTATGTCAACCAAAAATTCAAGGGGGATTGGGCATCCTCAATCTAGAAATCCAAAACAAGTGCTTACTAAGAAAATGGATTTTTAAGCTTCTAAATGAAGAGGGGCTATGGCGGGATTTGCTTAGGAACAAATATTTAAAAGACAAACCTTTTGGGAGCTGTGTTAAGAAACGTATAGACTCCCATTTCTGGAAAAGCCTGATGAATGTCAAAGAATCATTTATGGGGTTTGGATCCTTTAAAGTACAAGATGGCTCTCAAACCAGGTTTTGGTTGGATACTTGGATAGGGGACAAGCCACTAAAGGATAGATACCCCAACTTGTTCAATATTGTAAGAAGGAAACAAGATTCAGTTGCTAAAGTTCTTGGTTCAATACCACTAAATATTGCATTTAGACGTAATTTAGTGGGGAGGAATAATAGGGATTGGCACAGGATTGTAGCCTCCGTACAAAATATTAATCTTCTTAATCAAAGAGATTTGTTTGTATGGAATTTACATTCATCAGGTGTTTTCTCGGTTAACACAATGTATGTTGCTTTAATAAATAATGGGGTTCGGGTCTCACGGGATATTTGGCGGATTAAAGTACACCAATGAAGATTAAAATCTTTCTTTGGTATCTAAGAAAAGGGGTGATCTTAACTAAGGATAATCTGGCAAAAAGAAACTGGAATGAGGATACTAGTTGTTGTTTTTGTCATAGTCCGGAGTCTATTCACCATCTCTTTTTGGATTGTGTTTATGCCAAATTTATGTGACGTGCGGTTCACTTGTTATTTGGAGTTTCTCCTCCCCAATCTGTAAATGACATGTTTACCAATTGGTCTAAAAAGGGGAGTAAAAAGCAAAACCGGTTATTATTAACGGCAGCCTCCGCATTGTGGTGGGCGATTTGGCTAACAAGGAATGAGGTGATTTTTGACAGATGTGCTCCAAAATATTTTTTGCAGGTTCTATTCCGAGGTACTCACTGGCTGCGTCAGTGGGCAAAGCTACAGCGGTATGATGAGCAGAGAAAGCAGCTTGTTCTGGTTGCTCAGCATCTGGAGACATCATCTTTGTAGTTCTTTAGATCCTCTGGATGGCTTACTTCAAGAAATATTGGTCACATCTAGTCAAGTGTTTACCTTTAGTTGTTTTTCTTTGGAGGTCTTTCGTCTTGTTTAAATATTGCTACGATTGTAAGTTTGGGTTGGACTGGAGTCTTGTATTTGTTGGCCTGAGTCTATCTTTTGATAGATGAAGCCGGATATTTTATTCATTATCTAAAAAATTGTCAATTTTCTTCCTGATACACATTTGTAATCACTTAAAGTTCAGTATATCTGATGTTCAAGTTTGATTTTTTCTTCGAAAAGAATTTATTCCAAAAAAATTAATTCAAAATCCAGATGCAAAAGTTGACCTTCTACGACTGTCAACTGCTCCAATAGGTTTCTTACCCCCATGTGAAATATATATTTGTTTCTAATAAGTATATAGGATGAAGACGACATCAATGTTGTTCTTACTAATTAATGTCCAGCTTGTGTACTACAAGCATGATATATAAGATTGTTGTATCAAAGGAAGAGGATTTGATTGCACGCAATCTATGACATTATTCACGATATATGAATGGACACTAGTTACACGACTGTTTTATGACAAAGATACACCAGTCATTTCGATAGTTTTTGTTTAGTAATGTGTTGCGCGTTACATATATATATATATATATATATATATATATATATATATATATATATATATATATATATTATATATATATATATATATATAAGGTTATGTATACACATATCTTATGACCAGGACATGCGCCAAACATATATAGTCATTGATATATAGCGACGTACATCAGATATATAACCTTATGTTTGGTCGTTGCAGTTTATATAATTAGGCCAGTAAGTGATTCAAGTATGGGGAAAATGAAAGACATATATTGAAGGCAACTACTATCTAAAACATCCTCGTTTGCCTCCCATTTTCTGTCGAATTTCCTCGGTAATCTTGACGATGGCGAAGAATATCATCCTGTATATCACCGTCATTCCACAAAGGATGGCAACGTTTACCCATTTCGAGTACCCCATCTCCACCTCCAACTTATACTTGAGGACTTGAATGCCACTGAGGGTGACATTATTAGACTCAATGAGTTGATCACTTGGGAACGACAGTCCCACGAACTCATTCTTGTAGAGTCCTTGCACCGCATACTTGTGGAAGGAGATGTAGTAGCAAGGATACTTCCATACTGGCTTTGGGAGCTCACTTGGAAGGCGGAAGAAGCCGCCATTGAGCATCATCACCCCTTGAACTCCAGCTCCAATTATGATTCCCATTAGGAAGTCCGGAACAATAGCAGCGATAATCATCATCATGCTCTCCACTAGAAGGCAAGATATGCAAAGAACAATGGCGAAATAGGCGAAGTGATCAATGCCTTTTGTTAGTCCAGTAAGGTAGTATAGCATAGCACCCGGTAATACAGCAATGGCCAACAAGTATGGAGTAGCTGAGAGGGTGTTTGAGATCGCAAATTCTGACACGCCGTAGTGTCCACTCAGTCTCTCCTTTCTGAATACCTGACAAAAGGGTGAAAATGGTGGTATTAAAAATGTGCGCAGACTTGAGGTATTAACAATCACCAATGTGCCAATAAAAAACAGAACCTACTTTTTACTGTAACTAATTAGTATATAAATAAAGAGAAAATATATAGCATAGGCAGACCGAACTAGTTTATATATGATTGGTCCACTTGCTAAAATTTCTTATGATTTTGAGGAAATTTGTCTTCTCATGTTTATTCTGAGACCTGAGTCGTCACTTGATGATAATTTTGAAGAAAATTGTCTTGAGAAAGAAATAAGCCACTTTTCACTTTTGGGTGAGTGAAGAATTAACCTTAACGTCCTCTACGAAAGACGGAAATCCTCCAATGGCCATGAAAGTTAAAAGTGCAGTTGTATACATTATTACTTCACATCGACTCTGCAAATAAAATCCAAGACATTATCACTTTTATTTACAGATAGAGATATAGTAAAATGTCTGTTTCTATATAGTCCTACCTACCTTAATGATGCACACCAATCAGTTTACCTGGATAGAACTGTAGCTGTGGCTATAGCCAACTTGGTAGAAGATAGTGCCAAGACATGCCCCAATGCCCATATAGGTGGCCAAACGCATCCAGTAATACCCTATGTCCCTGTGCATATTCAGGAACGATCTCCTTGTGAGCACAAGGAGCTTTGTGGTGAAATTTGCTTGTTCTCTCCTCCTAAATGAATCCCCCTCCTACAATATATAGAGAGAGTAGTACTAATTTGCAATGTTAATCAAAACATATCCTTATAAGAGTACTTACCATGTTTTTCATTTCAACAATTTGGTCTGTCGTTTTCTGAAAATAACTGGAGGATCTGTATGCAGTCGTAAGAATGCCTATTGCTTCTGCTGCTGTTTTCCTGTTAGCTTTAGAACTCTCCACGGTTTCCTATATATATGATGATGTTAATGAGATAAATGAAAAGTGAAGACATTGCACTGAATTTGTAACAATTCATAGGATCCAGTGCGTATATATATACCTCATCAAAGTCTTTATTGATTGTTCTTAGAAAATGATCTGACGGACTTCTCAGGTGTGGACATGGAAAGCCGTTCACAGTGAAGAACTGCATGCATGCAAGGAACGAGCTAGCACAAGTCAGCAGCTGACAATTCGCTCTTATTTTTAGAAAAAAAGAAATATATTAATATCTCAGTTTCTACATCGTTCTAATGTATACGACTGTTCATTATTACAAACAAGCGAAGACGAAGCATGCAGGGTTGTCACCTCGGTGGCATCAGAGATAGTCCCAAAGAAGATCGCCTTCCCGGCGGCGAGCAGGCAGAGGCCATGGAAGAGCTCGAAGACGTCGCCGCTAGGCTGGTGCACAGAGGCGACGACCGTCATGCCGTCACGGGCGGCGACGCGCGCGATGTGGCTCATGACATGGTACGAGGCGGCGCTGTCGAGGCCGCTGGTGGGCTCGTCGAGGAAGAGCAGCCGCGGCCGCGTCAGCATCTCGATGCAGATGCTCAGCCGCTTCCGCTGCCCGCCGCTGATGCCTTTGGCGACCCGGCCACCGATGCGCGTGTCCATGGCGTCCGCCAGACCCATCTCCCTGATAACCCGCTCCGCGTGCGCCCTCTTCTCCGGCGCCGGCGTCGTGTCCGGCAGCTGCAGCTGTGCTGAGTAGTACACGGCCTCGCGCACCGACAGTGTCGGCATCAGCACGTTGTCTTCGGTTACGTATGCCTTTGTTGTAGGAAGTATTTTCATTCATTAAAAAAAAGGTTAACTTGTAAGTCCAGAACTCCAGATTTACACGCACGGCAACGTTACACAAAAGATTGCAACCAGTGTTTATATAGAAAAAAAAGAGTAAATTACTCTCACCATACAATAACTATCCTTGTGGGTGCATATATTAGTTCCAACATCTTATAATTTATTCAATTTAATGCGGCAACTATCTAGGTGGGTGCATAGTGGTCCAAAATCTTCTAATAATCTATTTAATTTGAAACGAGAATTTGGTTCGATGGTGCATATATAGTCCAAGTGTTGTAACAACATGTCTTTGTATACTCTGAATCACTATCATTGGAAGCTACACACTCTAGCACACTCCTATCATTTACCATTCAAGATGAGAGGAGCGTGCTAGGGTCTGTAGCCTTTGGTGATAGAGATTCAGAGCGTACAAAGACATTGTTACGAAGTTTGGACCGTAAATGCACCAATGAGCCAATTATCACATGAAATTAAACAGATTAAAAGGTGTTAGACTAACATGCACCCATCTAGATAGGTTCTGCATTAAATTGAAAAAATACAAGATATTGGGTAGTATGCACCAACTTGGATAGTTGTTGTGTAGTGAGTGCAATTTACTAAAAAAAATAGAGAAAGGAAAATTTGTTCTAGCTTTTGTAAAAGTCTAGCACCAACCATTCATAATTATTCCTCTCCAATCACTGTTTATATATCATATATACTTTCTCTGCTCCTGAATAAATTAATTTTTAGAGTTATTCTAAGCCATTTTTATATTTATCTGAATTTATAGAAAAACAACAAATAATTAACATTTTATGAAAATACTTTTTATATTTATATTTCTGGTGTATGTAATTATACTAACTTGGTATCACAAATGTTGGTGCTCTCTTCCATAAATTTAGTATTTTTTAAAAAAAATATTTAAGAACGCCCTAGGAATTATATTTTTTTATATTATGGTAAAGGGAAGGAAAGAGATGATATTTTTTCTTGTCTACCGAGGTTCCGTAGGCAAGCGTCTCCTCCCGGCCGTTGATTAAAATCAGCCCTGTTTTCTTCATGCGTGGTCCTAGCCTTCCTGCAGTGGAACGGTAATAATGTCAAAAGGGTGGGTTACCCACTCAGTAACCAAAATCCAAAGCGTGTAGTGCCTTGCATTTTCATTAACTGATTGATATATATGGTGCAATGCTAATATTATTTATTTATTTTTGGTGAGGGGCGAACAATAAATAATGAAAAAAAGGGATTCCTCTATTTCTAGTAAAAAAAAAACGATACACTAAATTGGAACGACTGGAACAGTCATCAATTAACTATAAATCTATTTGAGAGAGCTCCACCAAAAACAGATCTAATCTTTCTAGGCAAACATCATTAATGGGTTTTCACGTATATAGATTCATGAAAATACGAGTCCGACCAGATCTGTTTTCACTAAAATGGTGGATCTGCTCTTTTTTTTCTTTTTTTTGCGACGAATGGTAGATCTGCTCTAGATACACAAAAATGGGTCGGGGTGAAGCCATCATGGCACAACTGACTTATTGGTCCGGTCTAAGCCCACCAATGAGTTGCACCTATAGGACAGACACGGTCCTATAAGACTCATATCAGTTCGGGCTATGCCCACCAACATATTGCACCTACGGCCAGACACGGTCCTATAAGGTTCACGACGTACCGTGTCGGCCCATTGCGCACCAAGCTTGCCATGCCTTAGTTTTCCTAGGCGCGAGCTGCTTCGCCGCCATCGTGTTGGCCGTTGTGAGGGTAAGTTGCTGTTGCGACGTTGCGTTGGCTCTCAAAACCAAATCCGATTATATTCAAAGAAGATTTTTTTTTTTTGAAATTGCGTATAACATGCACGTGCTTCGTTAAGGGAAGATGTAGGTTTCAATTACATCTTAATGAACCATGGCGAGATGACTCATCACAAAGAGCGATACACAATACGGATCACCGACTCCAACGGTGGCGCAGCTCGTTTGTACTAAGAAACACCTAATTGTGCGACTGTACATTCAAAGAAGATCTACATAAGTAGTAGTAAGGGATGAGACACATGCATAGAGGTGACGAAACGGACGCACGCACCTGCGAGGGTGTCGAGCAGCGTCGTCTTGCCGCCCCCGGAAGGCCCCATGATGGCCAACACCTCCCCAGGCCGCGCGTGTCCGCTGATCCCGTCCAGGATCTTCACGTCCGGCGCCCCGCGCGGGCCGCCGCCGGCCACCGTGACGTGCACGTCCTCCCACGTCAGGAACGCCCTGGGGTCGCCAGCAGCGTCCGCAGGTGGAGACCGTGGAGTAGTCACCAGCTCGCACGCCGATCCGGCGACGCCGCCGTTTGACGATGGCGCGCCGCCTCGCTGGCGCCGGCCTCCGGCAGGAGCAGCAGCCCACGCGAAGGCGCCGCTCCCGAGCGACCACCACAGACCTCCCCAGCGCCACAGCGGCCGCGACGACTGGCCCGACGACGTCGTCGGCGCCCACCGCGGCAACGGCGACGACGTGGCCGCCATGGCTACCTTAATTACCTAGCTTCGTACGTGCCAGCCGACTTAGAGCGAGGCTGAGGCTGCGTCGTCGTCGTCCTTCCCACGCACTCCGATGCTCGCCGCCGCCGGCCGCGCTGATCAACTTGAGAGGCCTTGCGAGCTACTAGCTCTCCTTATAGTCAGGCGTGGTGTCATGACGGATGGTGATATCGAACATTACAACTTTATTTGTAGCGGTTGGTCAAGTATGGAGTTGTTCATTAATAATTAGCCAAAACTTAAACTCGATCTGTAACCAAGATTTGCTCCAATTGAGAACGCTACCGTAACACGTAAAACGATCCAAGCAAACCATGTCAAAAACGTACGTTTACGTGACAATAACAAATTTGAATAGTTAACTAACTATTGTCCAAAAATATCATAAAAAAAATGTTTATGGACGTACAGTATGTCAATGGCGCCAATAGATCGTTGTGCCATCCTTTTTATACACAAAAATTTGTAGATGCACTGATGACGGTGGATGTACAGTATGTCATGGCGCTCGTTGAAGAAGCTATATCAAGGCTGATCTGAAAGAACAAGTGTGGGACCAAGGCTGTGTCATACAAAGTGATCCAAACATCATGAAGAGAGTGAGCTGTGAAGAATACATCAACCTTATGACGAGTATAAGTTTTTTTTAAAAGGTGGCAAGAGCTTTGTCGAAATTATATTAGACGAGAAAAAAGTATATTCGCAAACAACCTTGATCGCAGCAAGAACATAGCGGGTCAACGAAACCAACTGAGGAGTCGGTTAGGCCGATGTGAGCCCATTCTTTTCATTGGTAAACTCACGAATGCCTCCCGTGAAGACCCGTCGGGGAGGAACACGTAGAGATTGCTCTAGGGCCGCCAAAGCCACATATAGCACTGCCAAATCTTACCGGGAGATGTGACGAACAACAAGGTAGAGAGAAAGTAGAGAAAAAGATGGTACGCAATACTTTTTTTTATGACAAGAAGTTGGGATACTCGGTCAACCATGATCCTATATGTATATATATAGAAAGAGAGAGGGTGATCCTATTCCATTAGAAAACACAATCCTAAAACATGTTCTCCATGCACCCTGTGTAAAAAATGATCCAAAATCGATTTGGAAACCAAACCGACTCAGACTCAATAGGAAACCCGACTAAACCAGTTTTGGACCTAGCTAAGCCAATTTCTGCGGGCTCTAGGAATTGTGGCCATACCAAAACAGAGGAAGCCGTCCTAGCTGACTATGTCAATTTTTTAATAGATCCTTCTAGATTTGTTTTATTTCTAAGTTGGATACGCTTTATTTCATCTCTAGTGTAGTATAGACACGTTTTACTAAAGAGTGTTAAAAGTGTCTCCACACGCGGACCGTATAAAAAACTATAAATATAATTTTTTTTATCAAACAAAGACGCTTTCTAGAGATGTTGTCAATTGTGTCTAGAAGACAAGAGACATTTTTTGGAGATGTTGCCAAACATGTCTACAAGACAAGAGGCGCTTTCTGGAGATGTTGTCAAGCGTGTCGACAAGACATGAGACGCTTTCTAGAGCCGGTGAATTGTGTATCCATGGCTTTGCATAGACATTTTAAATTTTATGTCAAGCGGAGTTGAACTTCGTGTCAAACATAGTTCATAGACTTAGGTTTTTATAATTTTCTTATTGCTAATATAGTCTACGAAGAAATTTTTAATACATGCATAACATGTTTATTTTCGACACCATAATAATACAGAGAAGACTGAAAAAATAAATGAAATGTATACATTTAATATTAGAGCAAACAGAGTGATCAGCAGGTAAATCAATCATTTATATACAACATGTATATATTACATATTCACTCAAATCTAACACATTGGGTTCTAGTATATTTAAAAATGATTTGACTTCCATTATCAATCTTCGCATTCCGAATTTCACTTCTTCATTCAACATATTTTCTTGACATGCTTCTATGATCCTGCGGTGCTAAAAATATAACAGCACACAAATTTCAGTGATGAATTTAGAAAAAAAAAAGGTCTTTTATTTATAAGGATACTATGCATCTTTGATACATTAATATGCAGTGACTTACATGAGAAACAGATGGGATATGTATCACTTGTAGATTTCCGTAAGTTGTTCACATATCAAAAATCACAAGACAGAGCACTTCTGAAGCATCCTGCATGCCAAACACCATTTGAAAGCAACAATCTGCAGCCACAAACAGCATAATTTCAACTTACATTATAGACTCTGAATTGAATATGAGAAATAGAACTGGCAGGTATGCTGTCACACTAGCAATCCCAACAACCCAACATATACACATATTCAATTAAAAAATATGCACAACATACCAATGTGGTTGTCATGTCAGCCGATCGAGTTGAACATCATTGTTCAACTTCTAACAATAGATCCTTGTATAATCTGACCAGTTGCATCAGGTATCGAACCTCTCTAGGTATGTATACTTAATTATTATTATACAGACGATATTATATACACCTAGTATCAAGCATAAAGAAATCTACTAGTAACTTATATATATAGTACTCCGTACTGTTTAGACCAGCCTTACATACTTTATCAGTTACAATAATAAACTGAACTGATGAGGTCATCTAGAGTAGACTAGAGTCATGCACATGTTGTATCTACCACTACACGAACAGATTGAGAAGCTGTTGCAGGGAGGAGGAATCGGAAGTGGGCCTTTCATGGACGATGATCTGCGTAAGGTCCACATCAGCAGAAGGAAAACCAGGCCATGCTATCAGCCCGGCCCAGGCAGTGCCTCCTCATGTGGCCACCAAGGGCCTGGCCCGTCGAGAAGCCCAGCCCACACATGGCGAACCGCGAACGCGTGGACCGGCTCTTTGGTCGTCGCCGGCCGCCTGAGGTGGCTGGTCCGGTGGCCACCCAGCTCCTGCAGGAACGTAGGGAACCGCCGCCCACACGTCTGGCCCCGGCGGCGGCGACGACGCTGGACACTGGTGGCGTCGTCGCCGTGACTGTTCATCAGTGGCCTGGATACGATTGTAATTGTAGCTGGTGCTGATGGAGAATACAAGTAGTTTTACTCAAATCAGTGATCAAAGCATACAAGATAATTTGATTTCACGCAATATATGTCATACAATATATATGTCAATATTCAATAGATATACATAGCATATATACCGTCCATTTTAAGATGGCATAGCGACTAGCCATACAGACAACTAAAGCATTATTTGCAGTTTATACAGTTATATACTAGTATCGTGCTCATACGTAGCTACGGGATAACAACACTTTTGTATTAAAAAGACATGGATCGCAAGATAATATAACAGTATTTTCCACGAGAGTATGCATCATTGATTCGACTAAAATATAAATGTGTTACATGTCAATATTCTTGACATTAAAATCAAACATGTACAAATGGTTTTCCAGTAAATATGTAATGTGTATACATCATCTCTATGTAAAGCCCGATAAAAAATTTAAAATACCTAAGAATGGTAACAAATTTAACATTACATAAATAATATTTATTATATACAATACAAATGGAATAAAAAATACATTGTGTTAGTAAAATTTTCTTGGGCACAGTACCTTTGGAGTTGCCCAGATGAACGATCTCCTTCGTCCAGCGTCGTGCTGGGCCTTGGGCGCGGGCACCCACGACGTTGCGGCGGCGGCGCAGGGGAGGGCGGAGAACGACAGCGCGGCGCACGGACGTGGGTGCGAACCTCAACGCTCCTTCTCCTTCTCGGCGATCTGTCCGACGAGGATCGGGGCGTGCGCAGGCGAGGGCGGACGCAGTGCGCGATGACGGCAAGTGCGGAGAACGGCGGCGTGACGCGTTTCAGGTTTGCCTTCTGCCGGTGGCTGGGAAAGGATGATACCGTGGATCCTTGTACGTGATTGGAGGATGCTTCCTTTATATGTGATATGTGATTGGATTTTAGAATTAGATTGGGAGGATATCGCATGATTAGAGGAGAAGATTGTGCACGCAGATTAACAGAACGAGCGGGCGAGCGAGATTCCTCTCCTTCGCACGTCGCCCTGCCCTGGTTTTCACGGAGCGGGCTAGCGAGCATGCTTGCCTTCGCACGTGGCTGGACAAAAAAGAACTGCTCCCTGATTTTCGCACACTGGCGGATGTGTGCGCGAGCAGGGTTTTTTTTTGCACGCCACGCATATGATTTGTTTCCAAAAAAAAAGATCACATAGGTGGATTTGTTTCCAAAAAAAGATCATATAGGTGGGGCTGGTGAGGCGAAAATTTTTACGGACGAAAAAGTAGTCTTATTTTTAGTCTTTTTATTTATAATAAATAAATAAATAAATAAATAAATAATAATATAATTGTATATATTAGGCCAGTAAATTAAGTGACTCAAGAATGGTAAAAAATAAAAAGAAATATATAGAAGGCGCGCGACTACTATCTATCTAACACATCCTCGTTTGCCTCCCCTTTTCTTTCGAATTTCCTCGGTAATCTTGACGATGGAGAAGAATATCATCCTGTAAACCACTATCATTCCACAAAGGATGGCAAGGTCGACCCATTTCGAGTACCCCAACTCCACCTGCAATTTATCCTTGAGGATCTGAACGCCACTGATGGTGACATTAGACTCAACCAGCTGATCACTTGGGAAAGACAGCCCCATGAACTCGTTCTTGTAGAGCCCTTGCACCGCGTACTTGTGGAAGGAAATGTAGTAGCAAGGGTACTTCCATATGGGCTTTGGGAGCTCGTTAGGAAGGCGGAAGAAGCCACCATTGAGCATCATCACCCCCTGCACTCCTGCTCCAATGATGATCCCCGACGAACTGCTTTTGGTCTGCTGGCCGGTGAGGTCCATGACCATGCATGCGCGTGACGGTGGCGTTATCGTAGAGCACGCTAGTGACGCCGGCGTGTCGACGTACGTAGGTCTGCAGGTTCAACAGCACGGTTAATTGTTGACGGCCTCCGGCAGGTTGGCGAACACGCCGCGGCTCGTCGTCCAGACCAATCTACGCGTCTTGTGTAACCTAATACACACACCAATCCAGCCACCAAAACACAGGACGTAGGGTATTACGGTGATTTGCCGGTCCGAACCTGTCTAAATCGTCGTGTCTACGCTCTCTGTGTTACACTTAATCGTCGTCGCCACACCTCCGCCTATAATCTACTACCGTGGGGTACCCCTAAGTAGACTGCGATGCGTATTTCGTCGACAACGTGTATTGTGGTAGATGAAAGTAGAACTTAAAGTAAATTGAGATAAATTTGACGATATCTAAACAAGACAAGACATAAAAGCGAGTTGTTTTGCAGTCAAATATTTACCTTTTTAATGGAACAAATATTTTTAATTTATATTATATAAATACATTCTTTTGTGTTGAGTTTGGAAATTTAAAGGTGATGTAAGTGAATTCTTCGCCAAATATAGTTCCGTAAAAAGTATATTTTGATTATACTTTATACAGATGTTGTAGAAAAGTAACAGTTAAAGTTATTTCCAAACAACTCGCTTTAGTGAATTATTAAGCAGCCAGCTGCTGCTGATTTGGTCGGTTGGAGTCACTTTCTCGCTTTCGTAGGCATTCCCTCGCGTTGAAATGTGTGTGACACTACTCACACACCATTTTTGTTTGTTTATTCGTTTCGTGATGGAAGAAGGATGGGCACGCAGGAGGAGGAGTGCTTCAGTTTGATTTGGTGACTACCTGAAGACCGCATGGTGCTCAAAAAGTCTTTTCTGGTAGCAGGTGTGGAAAACATCACGAGCCGTACCTGAGTCATTTCCTAGGTTGATCCTCCTAAAATACACGGTGGTGGCTACGAAAATCAGTATTTACACAGACAGGCCATTCTAACAACTTTTTGAACTCATTTTTTCCCCAGTTAGTTCACTGAACGTGAAAACATTTTTTTTAAGTCAGTTTCTTGCCTCAAACCAACTGCAGTCAATCGTGTCCACACAACCGAATCTCCCTGCTCCAGATCGGGTACATCACTACTCGTTCAAATTGTGTAACGCCGCATTTTCACTACCTAAGTAAAAATACCAGCGTAAGGATTATTACTCGATAAAGCAACGCCTTGTCGAATAATGACCCTAATCAAAGTGGTGCAACAGAACGATAGTTAGAACTTTATAATTTTTGTTACATTTAAATAAAATACAACTAATAAATATTACATAAAACAAATATAATAGCATCTCCATCCCGCTGTACTATTAGGTGTAATTTGTATTTCTCCCGTAGGTCTTTCGTCTGGTACACCGTACCATTTTAAGTTCACTCTTTTCATCTGAAGGGGGTTAATAGCAAGAGTGAGTACAAAGTACTCAGCAAATATATATATATATATATATATATATATATAATATCAATGAAATGCATTCATTACCATCAGTCATATTCATTTTCCATCATAGATCATTTATCAAAAAGTTGCATATTTTAGAAAATCAATTAATAAATCTACTATCACCCATAAGCGAGATAGAGCCTCCTATAGGATCCCGTAACCTCCAATCCAGGAGACATGACGTGAATTCACGTTTAACCCTGTGCTGGTTTGTATCACTTTACCCATGATTACCGTGATCAATTTTCCATCACACTTCCTTTGGTGTGACTCATGATAAGATACCGAGATTTTCCCCACTTTCGTATATTATATACATCCACATCTACTCACGTGCGGTAATATATCCGCCCGGGTGTACTTCATCGACACCTGATTAGGGATTTCATCACCCAACCCTCTCCTCACTTACCATAGGGAGTATATAATAACATCCATGGGTACCGGACTCGGCTCGTCACAAACGAATTCATGGCCGACACGGTTTCATACGGCACACATAATGAGTGATAGGGGGTTAATCCCTATATATATTCATAGTCGGATGTAGAGAGAGATCGACCCAACCTAAAATCATCATCACATTCCATGAACTCTCTCTCTACACCGAATAATCAATTAATCATCATCTATCATCTATCATCACCATCATCATCATCATCATCATTCAATTAATTTGGAAAATAGTTTTGATGCAAGTATTTTGAAAATTGGTTCATTTTGTAAAATCAATGTATCGTCTACATGACTTGCCTGTCCTTTAAAATGTCAGCGCAGATCCGTATATATACTCCAGATGTCCTTTCATAATTTAGCTTGCTTCCTGCCATTTAATATTTATGTGTATTGGTATTTAGTAAAGAACTAAAATGCACATAATTTATATGTTAAATTTAAGCAACCATGTGTCTTATCCTACAATCAAAAATAGCTTCTTGGTATTTAGTATCAGATATACTGTGGTTTATAAAAGAGTATTACATAGTTATACTTAGTCAAATATTAATGTAGTTAAGTATTGCTGAGCTCTTTCTATTCTCACATCACGTGAGCCGCCCCTGCACTTCACTGAACTATCCACTACTCAGTACTACTAGTTCTAATGTTGGGGACCCAAAGCCACTAGCCGGCAGCAGCTAGCAGGTCAACAGGGAACAGAACACACGCACTCCCCACTCTTCATTCTCTCGTCCCCTCCCTCTAGCTCTAGCTCCTGCTTCTCTTTCCCCTTCTGCAGACATGGCGCCCAAGCTTGCTGCACTAAATCCACCCCAATCCTTGGAGCCTTTCAGTGATTAGTACACTAAATCAAGTCCCCAAGAGTTCTAGTGGCTTTCTATCTATTTCTCCCTCTCCCTGATGCGTGTAGGTTGGGGGTCGGCGGCGGCATGCTCCACCGCGGTGCTGTGCTTGGTGGCCATGACGCCCAAGGAAGGCCAAGGAGTCTGTGCGATGCTGTGTGGTGATGTACGTGTGGATATTGGGGGCAGCGGCAGCGGCAGCGGCCTGCTCCACCGTGGGTCGAGCACAGCAACCATGGCGCCCAAGCAGAGGCCAAGGAGCCCGTGGTGGTGCTGGTGCGGGCTCTGTGCAGAGGTGTGTGACTAGCTTGTTGTTGTACGCTCTCCTCTTCGTAGCACTCCTTCATCCACTGTATAGCTACTGAACCTGATAGTGCAATATGCTGCTACAAGATGTGAGTTTGCCTACTGCTGTGTGTGTATGGTGATTTGCTACGAAAATATGGAAGCAAAGTAGAAGCTTGGAAAACTGGTGATGCAACTGTACTGAGAACACATGGTTGATATGTGCCCATGATATTCAGTTTTGATGATGAGTGATTGACCAACACATGAGTGTTTCAGTTTGAGCGGTTTCTTCTAATCTCTTTGCGAAAGCAAATGTGTGTCTGTCTATCGCTTGTGGTGTGTATGTGCTATGCCTAGTGACAGTGGTCAATGGCGTGGAGAAGGTCGAGTAGAGGCTTGCCGTGCCGATGGACTGAGAGCGGTGAATGGCGGAAGCGGGGCTCGGACTGAGGGACCATGGGCGCTGGCGGACTAGCTGTGGTGGCTAGTACTTGGCACCGGCGAGTGCGAGAAGACATGGAGGTAGACCGAGTCGACCAAGTAAAGACGGTGGACGCGCGAGTCGAGCGGAGGCTCAGGGGACTCGGAGTCTGACCGGGCGAAGACAAGGTGGCTCGCGTCGAGTGGTTTGATGGTTTGGGCCTCAAAACCATCCACGTCGGTTTCCGAGTTTGGGCCGCAAAACTCGGGGTTCGGTAGTTGAGCCGAAAGCTACCGGTGGCGGGTTTCGTGGGTTTGAGCCTCAAAACCCGGGCGGAGCTTCCGAGGAAGCGGGGATGGCACGTGGCGGAATCCTAGAGGTTGCGTCGAGGCGACGGCAACTCTTGGCAGGAAGCGGGGCCGTCCATTCAAATCGAGGGAGATATTTACCGGAGTTTGGACTGCAATGCTTAGGCTAGGTAGTTCACTCATTGTATCTAGGGGGTCTTTGGGAAATAGCCAAAGCCTCTAATAAATAGAGGATGAAGGGGTATCCTCATCCTATCTCTTGAACCCTAATCATTTGCCCCAACTCTCTCTCTCTAACCTCTCTCTAGTTCATGAGATCCCTAGGTTGATCCCACCAACCTTTGTAAGAACTCGAGTTTGTTGCGAGGAATCGGAGGCCGTAACCTCCGTAAGCCAAGGCGGCTTCGATTTCGTGATTGTGTCTCGTTTTACTTGTGTTCTTCGCGTTTTTGCTTTTGCTCCCTTTTTTCCCGAGATGATTTCTTTTTGTAGGGAGTAGCTCTTGCAAATCCGTTTGAATCAAGTTGTTCGTATTCGAGAGGATCATCTTTGCACCGAAGGATCCTTCCTCAAACCTCTTCAGTATGCAGATCGGGCGATTTCTTTGCGACGTTCTTCGTTTTCCCTTTTCTCCCCCAAATCCGAGTGTTCCCGCTCATCCGACCCAAATTGAGCGATGATTTCTTCGGGATAGCTCCCCAACTGCACTAGGATCATGCCTACAAAGTTTGGTTGCAGTTGGTGATCATTTGGTCGAGATTTGGGAAGATTTGGCAGAGGAAAATCGCTTTTCGGGGTTTCTGCGTGTTTTTCGGGAGCGTCGGACGCTCCGAGGGTTTTGCGTCGGACGCTGGTGCGTGCTGACGTCAGCGTCCGTCGCTCGGTGTGTCTGAGATTTTGGTTTGGCGCCGGACGCACCTCAGGGCCCGTCGCCGACCGTCCGTTGCCTCTGCTGTTTCTGAGTTTCTGTCTGGTTCTCTGGAAGGCCGACGAACGCTCGCCTAAGCGTCCGTCGCGCAGCGTCCGACGCCAACGGACGCTCACCCAAGCGTCCGTCGCCCAGCATCCAACGCCCTGCCTTCAGCTTCTCCTCTGCAGGGCTCTCTGGAAGGTCAACGGACGATCTACGCCTAGCGTCCGTCGCCTGTTTTTCTGGCTGTTTCGCTTGGAATTCTTGCCTCTTTCTCATAGGGGTTGAGAACTCTTCTTGAGGGTTTCCGGTGAGTTTTCCTCCACTGCCGGTGAGCTCTCATTTCTCCGATTTCGTCTGAATCCCCGCTTGCGTTGCTCGGGGGAGGTTGAGCACCCAACAACTGGGTTTGGCTTTTGGGAAGAGTGACCCGAATATTTCAAGAGAAATTTGAGGCTCCCATTCACCCCCTCTGGTCGCCGTTCTCGATCCTTCATGTACTAACGTGTAAAAGTTATGTGCCTATAAATTAGTGCTACTTTGTTTGGAGAGGTGCCTGGTTTGCTTAAATGGGCGAGATTTGGGTAGAAAATCACCTTCTCAAGTTGAAACTGGAGTTCGTCCCAGTCACAAGTTGCTGCGTTCTTCCTGGTTATCTCATCCACTCCTTGGTCAGTCCTGCCCCTCCTTGATCGCCCCCTTTCTGCTCCCCTTGTGGCGATGACAGCAGATGGCTGCATCTATATTGCTTGATGGTTGTCTCCTGGAATGGCTCCTAGGGTGTGTATTTTTGCTTTGTGCTAGTTTAGTTCTTGTCTCCCAGCAGCATAGCTCTACGGTAAGCTATCTAAGCAAGGCCTCCTCTCCTTTTATTTTCTCTCCCCATTGTGAACCGTGGATTTGCTATTGGCTGAGAGGAGCACAGCTTCACGTCTATCCTCTCTCATTGGCCGTTTGACAAATATATCTGTGTACTGTACTACTATGGTGAGTTGCTTCTTCTAGAAGGAGATGACAAGCTTTCCTCTGGTGCATGAACTAGTACATAGCTTCAGTGTTTTGTACTGCAATGTTATGGCTCCGGTGTTTTGTACTACTATGTTGGATGTGTAACAAGAAATATGATGTGTTTTAGTTTGTGAAGTTAAATTAAATGGGGATATATACATAATCAACCCCAAGTATTAATACAAGATTTTCTTTCTTGTATTTTCATATCAAAGTGTATTAATCTCTCAGCTTGATTTTTAATTAAGAAGTTTCTTCTTCCCTTAAGTAAGCTTAGATTATTTAAAAAAAAATACGGGTCTTTACAAATTGTCACTTCACTGTCGGGTTTTGAACCGACACAATCAAATCAACAGTGATGAGTGGTTCACATCAGTACTGGTTTTCTTCCACAGGTAGTGATCATAATTTTCATTGTAGCCTAGAATGTTATGTTGACCTAACACTACCGGTTGTTGGTGTCAATCGAGAGTGACATATACAAATATTCGATCTTCTTTTTGACAGAAAAGCCCTCACTATTTTTCTTAAATTTACCTGAAACACTTAAGGTCATGAAGAACGCTGATGCAGTATGATTGATCATTTTTTTTGGGTGGAGAGAGAGAGAGAGAGAGAGAGGAGAGTACGATTGATTCTAATCTAATTATTAAACGAACAAGTCGAGCAGCTGCAAAGGGCCCGTGGACCTGGGCCTCTCATGTAGCACGACGGCCCCTGCGAGGTCCAGAGCATAGACATCGTGAGGCCCACCACAGCCCTCCTCCTCTTCTGTAGCAGTAGTACTAGGCCCACGACCACCACGGTGCCTCCTCATGTGGCCGCCAAGGGCCTGGCCCGTGGAGAATCCCAGCCCACACGCGGCGCACGCGTGATCCAGCACCTCCTTTGACGACGACCGCGGCGGCTTGTTCTTGGTCGTCGTCGCCGGCCGCCTGAGGTGACTTGTCCGGTGGCCACCCAGCGCCTGGAACGTCGGGAACTCCCGCCCACACGTCCGGCAGTCGAACGACGACGACCCCTGCTGATGCTTCCCTCGTCGCCGCCGACGACGGCAGCCACGCAGCACACGTGGCAGCGCTAGCTGCACCGGCGCCGGGGTGCCTGCTGCTGCCTCCGATGAGGAGGAGCCGCATGACAGAATGAGGAAGACATCGCCGCCGTCGTCGTTGTGCGCGGAAGCATGAAGGTAATACATGGAGATGGCTAATAAGGCGTTCCAGATACACACGTACTCTTTAATTGTGAGCTTTGGGTGCTGCTGCTGGTGGCACGTACGGTTAAGATCGATCGAACTGACAGACAGCTGATCAAGGCCGATGACGCTTGATTGTGTGCAGGATGTATATAGGGCAAAAGTCTTGGATATATATGCATGGTTGTGATATATCCAGGCGATCGAGGTGATGCATAATGCTTGTAGTCAAATCAGCTAGCAGGCTTTTCTTAATTTGCAGCTAGCTGCCTTCTCGTTCGTTGCTGCTGCTGGTTTGTTTCTCAAAGTTTTTAATGTAACTATATAGTATATTTTACGAACAGTACACAAGTGTTTCATCTTCATAAAACAATCTCTATTTTCATAAAACTTTCATTATCTTTTTCTCTTCATCGATACACAGTGCCACGTTAATATATTTAACTTCTTTTTTCCTCGTTCTAATGCTTATTAATACTTATTACTCAACCTAGCTATCTACTCTGTATATATCTAGCTACTAAGTACTAATGTGGAGTATATATATATTTATTTATTTTAGCTAGGTAGCTAATCCAGTACGTACTGCTTCATTAATTTAATTCGATTGCATGGAATGCAACTTACTGAGAAATTCAGTCCAGTCCTAGCTAGTAGTGTGCTGAATCGAACAAAGGAATATTAATGTATTATTCAGAGAACAGTAGTCTGCAGCGTGCAAACTTAACAAAAGCTAGCTAGCTGATGTCTCTAGATCGATCACGACTATATCGACCACATCAACGCGTCCATCCATGTTTGTTATTAAGAAATATATAATGACGTACCGAAACGTACGTAACGCGCTGGATGCTAATAATGTTACAAACGTCTTTGAATTCTAATTCCATTATTATAAATGCGCACAAAAATGGACTTCGTTCTCAGCCGTGTACACAAGGCTGTTTGTGTGTCTGTCTGTCTATCTATTTATCTATTTACTGGCAGTATCAAACTATATGGTGTCGTCGTTTACTTTAGTAATGGGTGTGGAAACGGTAATGCAATAATCAAATTCCCAGTGTCAGCTATTACAGAGCAACTAAAATTGCTCTATTTGTTTGGTTCGTGGTGTGAGTACTACATATCGTCCTTCGTCTCTTCTTCTGAGGAAGAGGATTTGTCCATGTTTGTTGGAAATAGTGTGGACAAATGCGAGTTTCATTCCATCGCATAGAAGAACTTTCATCATCTTTCTCTTTATTTATATTATACTATGTTAGACTATTTAATGTCTATAAAACGTTTATGAAACCCACGTTAGCTAAGACTGACCTTACAAATACCAACGAGTAGTAGTATATATGAAAAGAATATTAGGGAAAGGAATGAACCAGATGCAGTGCGCGCAGGTCATCATGTCCCGTGTGTCAAGACCCCAATATATATGCAAACAAAAGACTAATCAAAAGAAAAGGAAATGATTCTTTTGTTCGAATAAGATAATGGGAATAACCCATGCATGTCCATCTACATATATAATGCTGGAGTGCATAAATATCTTGATATAGTTCAAGACCTAGTCTTGCATAGGTCAAGCTAGCCGTGGAACAAAAAGGTATATATCCAAGATGTACCTAGCTTTAAGCATATCCAAAACCTTGCTGGCATTCATGATGATGCATGTTCGTTGTCTCCAAAAAAACAGACTTTTGGAAGTTCCTCTGAACTTGGGAAGTCATGTACACACTGCATGCCTACGATTGTCGCTGTTGAGTGACACCTCCGAAGTTTCCAGGAAATTCAGCTGATAGATGCTGCCTTCTTCGTCGTTTGCAACAACCGACACCAAAATGAATTCACTGACGACTCCATCCATCGACTTCTGCTTGTAGGTATTCCATCGACTATTGTACTACTAAGCCCCAGTGGGTTAGTCAATAATCCCCTTAGAGCAACTCCAGTGAAACCTCTAAACAGGCCCCTATTCTAAATCTAGTGACTTGGTCCAAAAAAATCGACTTCAATAAACCTCATATTTGGACTCCAATTTTAGAAGGACTCTCAAAGTTTAGTTTCGGGTCCTAGGAAAGAGACTCTCATATTTCTCTTCCCCCAAATTAGGAACTATGACTGGAGTTGGACTTTGAATTTGACTCTCAAATTTTACAGGTCACTTCTCATATGAAAATGTAGGGGGTTTAATTTAGGGCATGTGGCTAGAGATGCTCTTAGAAATCAATTAATTAAACGCGTAGTGTGCGCGTACAGTTTATTTGCAGGTCTACAATAATTCGCTCTAGCTAGCTAGAGGCCGGTGTGAGTGTGACTTTCTATATAGGCCCTGGTTTGTGTTTGTTCCGCGTGTCAAAAGATGTATTGCCACTTTGCAAGAAGCTAATTACCTTCAACTTTGTTCAAATAGGTGTAAAAATGTTAATATTTATGGTGCAAAATTAATATCCTTACAAGATACAAATGTTGCTAATATTTTCATAATAAAATTATTTTAAAATGAAAATATTATTAATATTTTTACAAGTCTAGTCAAACTTAAGTTTGACTAATATGGATATATTATGCGATACTCTTTTTAGAATGGAAGCAGTAACAATTTGCTATTTCTCAGTTGCCAAATCTTATGTTTTAGCATGTTGCTATAATAATTTACCAAGTCGAAAAGAGGTCATCTTCAACAATTTGCTATTTCTCACTTGCCAAACCAAAAAAAAAAGATTAAAAAGGAAGGAAACTTGCATGCGGGAAACCGAGAGGAGGACTCACGGGCGAGAGGATGGCAAGCCGATGCGCGCTCACAAAGATGACAAACCGATGCAATCTTTTGGCAAGCGTGTAGAATTGGCAAGTCTAATTAGCAAACTGTTGCATGAAAAGTGTTTTTTTTAATTAATTTACTAAATTTTAAAGGATGACAAGTGATTTAGCAAACTGTTAGAGATGCTAACCATTGGCTCGACCCAACGACCCATCGGTGATAGATATTTCTCTCAGCCATTTGATTGCACTCCACCCCCACCGTCCCTCTAACCATCGGTGAAAATCACCGGTGGTGATTGCATAACCAACGGTGATAGTTCGGTCTGTAGTATTATTATTAAGGAACCAAAAAAACAATCATTTGATGTCGCATATATATAAACAATAATATACAATAACCTACAATAATAAATATGTGTTTGTAGTACTCGATCAAGAGCAATATAATTACCTATGATTACAAGTTTTACAAGTGTGCCTCCTATGTTCCAATATGTAACTTGTTTTTCATAACTTTGATAAAAAAAAATGTATACAAAGAAATATTAACATTTACAATATTTCATGTTGAATTTAATAAAAACTAACTAGACGTGTATACTTTTCTATATATTTATTTAAATTTAGTAATTTACTTAAGATTGGTTTTGAACAAAATTAAAACGACCTAGATATATTTTGGAATGGGTGGAACATAACTGTTTTCCTGTGATCTCAAAGCTAGGTGTGACCACATATTTGCACAATTTGTGTCAATCGCATATTATTATACCAAACATGACAATAAGAAAATTGCAAACAATATTAAGGTAAATTTAATTTAGATCTAGTAAAGCTTTTATCATTTCATTGCCTTCAACATTAGTGCATCACAATTCACAACTGTGTTTGATAACTAGTACGGTGATGAATTGAAGCTCTAGACAATATGATGAGGACATCCTCTATTATTACCCGTTGACAAATACGCAACAAATAATGGGCCAAGTAATCCAGTTGTAGTCGGGCGGCGAACGTGTGAGCCTCTGAATAATTCCACCTTGCTTAGCTTGGGAGGAGGAAGCCACCTTAAAAGGAAGAGTCACCCTTTCCCTATCAGACTAGTCTTTTAGGGAGATTGGACCTTTCTCCGAGTGGGTGTGCCTAAGAATTGTTGGGGTCCGGGCAACCTCAATTTATCGGACCAGAATTGTTGGGGTCCGGACAACCTCAATTTATCGGACCTCGGCCAACCCTACCTGGGCCGGATGTATCACAATGCTTTAGACTCAGGGTTTAATTACTCAGGTTAAGGCACATGTTCACTATTATTCTGAATTTATGAGAGGGGACGAAAAACATGTGAATTGGATAATACACAATGATGATTAATTCCACCCATGTATTGAGATTTCGCTATGGGATTTACTATTGCAATCACAATGCCAATATTTTTCCAGAGTTGTGTGGTGAGATTGTAATAGAGATTTCTACAATATATATAGTAATAACTTTTTGGTTTTTGTAATCTTATTATGGAGTACTTAACATGTTTATGCATATATCCATACAATGAGTGGAAGTCTTGAAACAACAACAAAAAATACATGTGAGCTCAAGAATCCTCTTAGTTAAAAATAAACCAGGTGATGCAAAGTAGGAGGAACAGATTTAGGGTTTTTTTTTTTTGGTCCGGGCTACGAATTGCAGAGTGGTTCAAGCAATACACAACTATTTGACAAAAATACATAGTGATTTATACTTTCTTGCTCTGGAAATCGTATTGATGGTATATAATACAAGTGATAAAAAGAACCAGGAATTTTAAACATTTTTTCCAAGGTATATATGCTTAATATATGCATGAGTATATATATAGAGAGATACTTTTTTTTATTACAGCAACAGTTGTGTAATAAAATAAAATAAATCAACCTCTTGTTATTATTTATAAAGACTTGAGGCAATGAAGAAGCGCGCAGTTTAATTTGGCATTGCGTGCAGCTAGCGACTTTGAAACAACAAGCTAAGTATCGATCGTAGTTCATATGAACTCGAATAACCTAATGGACCGCGCGCCATCATCATCCTCGCTCTCGTCGCCAACAACCCTCGTCGACACCATCTCACTCTCGCCGCCGTGCACGGGCACGGCGACATCATGGAAGTCGAACGCCGCAGCTGCCCTGTGACGGCGCATGTGTCCACCGAGCGCCTGGCCGGTGGGGAACACAGCGGCGCAGGTGGTGCACCGGTGCACGTCGCTGGCCGCGGCGGCGGCCTTGCCGGGGCGCGCGCCGAGGAGGAGCTCGAGGCCGTGTGCGCGCACCAGCGGCCGCTTGTGGCTCGTCCGGTGGCCGCCCAGCGCCTGGAACGTCGGGAACGCGCGGCCGCACGTCTTGCACCGGAACGCGCCGCCGGCGCCGGCAGACGCGACCTGATGCTGCCGCTGCTGACCGAGACCGACGCGGCCATGGTGCTTCACGATAACCTTGCTCGCCGTCGACGGCGACAGCGAGAGGATGAGTCCTCGTAGCAGGTTGTCGCTCGCCATGGCTGCCGCCGTCGTCGGTCGTTCGGTGGTAGTGCTGACGATGGCCATGTCGACGTCGTCCGATGATCGATCCGCAGCAAGCTTTTTCACGTATGAATATCTATCTATCTATCTATCTATCTATATATACACTGGATCACGTAGGTGAGAACAAGCAGCAGTACGTGTATAATTAGCACGTGCCTAATACATATATATATATATATATATATATATATATAATACTTATCGATCGTACTAAGATGCTAGCTAGCTGCTTCTATGGATCATGCTATAGCAAGCTTGAATCGAATGTTTCGATGCTAAGCAATATATGGCGACGTATTTACATAGGCGAACAGGACGTAGGTATGCAATGCCAGAAGCTATCTTTTGAGAAGAGAGATGCCTGCATTGACCTCAAGTCAACGTCAAGCTCGCCAACCGAGCTGAACTCGCAAAGCATAACCACGTAGGACAGGGAAGCTTCGGCGATTTTCGCTCGGCTTTTGGCTGCGTGCGCGTGGCGTCACGTCACGTGTGCTGTCGATCCGGGGCCGCGTGGACCGTTAGTTCGGTACTTCTGTGAGATTCGTGCGGAAGTTACTGGCCAGGAGATGACGCGCGTGGCGTGGTAGGGGCACGCTGACTGACTCGTGCACACGGGAATATGTTGCTCGTTCCTGGGGCTCAGCGTCCAAACCACACACGGGGTCAATCAAACTATCTCAATTCTCAGTAAATTTCATCAAGCCATGCTCCAAACTGTGTATCTTAATTGGCGCGTCCGGTTTCTCATGCTTTTGTTTATTTTATTATGAGATATAAGAAAAGATCAGTTAACACTAGCCGCTGATTTTGCCTGTTTTCGGTTGGCAGTGTGATGCATGCCACATTAAAATAGAGATATACTCCCTCCGTCCCAATTAATTCTTAGAATCCGTGCTAGTTATTTTTTTAAACTTTAACTAACTTTATAGAAAAAATATAACATCTACTACTTAAATAAGCACCATGTGAAAGTATTTGTTCTACAATAAATCTAATGATACTATTTTTATACCATAACTGTTAATATTTTTTTTAGAATTTTTTTAGAGTACATAGTACAACGTAGACACTCAATACGCACGCACACTCGCCCCTACGAATCTTCAAAGGACTTCAAAGTTAAAAAAATTTAACTTCAGACAACTCTAGAAATCTATTTTTTTCAGGCGGAGGGAGTAGTACATATTAAGGCTTTATTGATTATGACTATATATATGACTAATGAGAGTTCGGCTGATGAATGGCGTGTAAGTGTTGCACCACATGATAGCTTGCCTTTCAGTTAGCATTTCCACCTACATATGCTCCCAAAGCAGTTTTCCATCCATGCATGGGTTGCCAGCTGGTAAATGATGTGTTGCACGATGCATTTGTTTGGCTACCAATATGCAAAGACTTAGCAGACGATGATATCTTTTGGATGTAGATGTGGATAACACTAACACCACGTATACGCATTCGAGGAGATTTAATTATGCTCACCTAGGAATGTGGACAAAGATGTAGTTTGAATTACTATCTCTCTCTCTCTCTTCGAAATTCAAAATTTTAAGACGTGTACCTTTTTTTATATCTACTTTGATATATGTGTCTAGATATATAGTAAAATAGTTGTACCAAAAAAAATTAAAGCGTCTTATATTTTAGGACGGAGGGAGATACTATTTGACAGTGGAGGATTTAGAACTCTGTTGATAGTATTTGTCTTTATTTTTTTTTGGTAAATGATTTGTTTATTGGTTAAGACACTAAGACAACATTACAACAAAATGATGAAAATAATCACAGTTTTTGTTTCACACTTGGTAGTTGCCACACTTTGGAGTCCCAATATAGGAGTAAAAACAAGACGTAATAATAAAAAAGATCGACGCGGAAAGTTCCAATTGGAATATGATCTAATCAAGGAAAAGCACCTGTCATTCGTTGGTTATTAGAAGCATCTCAAATGCGTCCGGGTCGAATTATGACTTTCAAATTAAGTTCCGAATTAATAGATGTTGCCAAATAAAGAGAGTGGGTGGGTACTATAAAGTCTTATTATTTGTTCTGTTTATGTTCGTTTAACTTTTCAGCCATGGTATAATGTTTTTCACTCACACAACAAAATAGCTAAAAAGAGAGACTGCCAACAGTTTGCTAGCTCTTGAGTTATCGTTTTGCCGACGACTTGCAGTAGTCGTCACGCTAGTGGGTGATGCAATGCAATGAGATTTCTATGGACTGTTACCGGAAACAGGAACAGTAGTACACATATAGATCATCATCCATCAATCGTCATGGTCATGACTCATGGCTCCTAGTTTGGTGACGTATGTACACACCGGTGATCCAACAACGTACTGAAGAAACAAGAGAGACCAAGACTAGCTTGGATATATATGCAGGCGTCGCTGCCTTCTGGAACCCGTTCACCGTCATCACAGCAGGGGTGCCGCCGCTGCCGCCACAGTGCTTCTTCCGGGCTGTGGCGCATGAGACCTGAAGCAGAGCTAGGATGGCGATGGCGATGACTACCGCAATCTTGGCCTTCGCCATCTCTATTTATTTATTTATTGCTATAATGAGCTAGCTTGATGGATGGAGGTGCTTGGGATGCACTGCCCCTTGGGCCTTGGCTCGTGGGGCGTATATATAGGCATCCTCGATCTCACTTCGTTCTCAGATCGTTGAGCTCGATACCACGTGTGTGTACCAGGTCAAATGGCCCTATATATATTATATCTGAAACAACGGTGCATGCTAGCTATCTGTATGTGATGGCATGTGTCTGTCAGGCTGTTAGCTCGCTGCCATGCATGGTACCATATCCTCTCGGTAATTCCTGTGCATGCAAGGACAACTGATGAGCCAGCTAGCCGCTGTTTTGTTTTGGAAGCTGATGCTGGAACTTAACGCTCCAGATGTTTTGGTCATTCCACGTACTACCTCTAGCTGATCAACCGAACCAAACTTCACGTGCAAAACCTATGCTGCCTCTCCAAAATAGGATACGAGTTTGATACTTTGATTCCCTATAATAAAGGGCTAACTTGTTTTGTTGCTGTCAAGTGGTGATTAGACTTATTATTAGTCCGTCGTCCTCCTTCGGAAGAGTAGTTCGGGGATATATGAGACTGCCAGAACGAGAGAAATGCTACACAAATTTGACCTGGGCCTGGCCGGCCTGCTACTCTAAGGTCAGTTCGAAGATATTTGCATGGAATTTCGGAATTCTAACTATTATGAATCTAGAGTATGATTCCAGTCGGACGTGTAATTTGATTGTATAACACCGGGTAATAATTACATCTCATTTTATGAAAACATCTTGTACATTTTTTTATAGTAAAGCGAATCCCTAGCTAAAATTTATCGTACTCGATCTGCGCATATCTTCCAAGGCACTACACATGACATATCTCAGTCCGGCACGTTAATTAGAAACATATAAAGGCCAAAACGCAAATGTACTTATAGTAGTAGATGTTTGTCCATTCTCCTGATTCAGACAGTATAATCTGGCCGGCTGCTAGGAGCGTAAAAAAATCTCGCCGGCTATGGACAGATAACAGAATGATTAGACCAAGGACATACCCGGCCAACAAAGTTGGTTTTCCTATGCATTCAGATTAATCTTTTCGATGTGTCGTCTTTAGAAACAGTTTTAGCTACTCACGCAGGACATTTTAATTTAACTGATGATCCCTGCGCATTGCTGTGAGAATTTTTTGGTGATATATATAGGAGCATGATTCATGGAGCAAGAAATTAATAATGAAATAATGAGAGTCACTACGCCAGCAAGCTTTTTCGTGTCGATCAAAAACAGTTTATCGCAGCGGTCAAAGACGTCCGCTGCGATGATAAGGCCACGATAAATCTGACATTTATCATGGCGGTCACTAGCGCCCGCTGCGGTAAATAGTATTAACTGCAGCGGGCACCCTACAAGGCCCGCTGCGGTTAATGCTATTTACATCAGCGGGCGCTTAAGCCGACTGCTACGGTTAATGTAATAACCGTAGCGGACAGGTTACAATGCCCGTCACAATTATTTTTTTAATTAAAAAAATAAAAATGCAGTTTCAGAATCTGGGTTCAATATTTACAGATTTTATACAATAACCAGAATTCATAGCAGAGATAAACAATATATATATATATACATATCATCCATACACAGATTTAAGTTCACATACACAACACATAATTGTCCTCATATATCTTACATATACACAAATGAAACCAAGGATTACATATCTAATTTAAAATTCCACTTGGTGTTTGTGACGGAGCATGGTGTCCCACTTCCTGAACTTCTCGAACTCAGGTAGAACCGTCAGGTCACCCTCATCGTCGAAGAATTCTTGCCCTTCGAGCACACAGTTCTCTAGTAGGAACTTACATATGTCCGCCTTGAGTTGCTTGAAAGTAAGACGGTCTTTCGTAATGTGTTCTCACTCCTTGACTCCCGCCTTGAGCTTCTTCCAGCTGCTGGTGTACTCCTTGCACTGCCTTAGGTGTGCGCAAGTGTACAAGCCACATGCCTTTGATCCATAAAGTTGTTTAGCGCACTGCACGATCGATAGTGAAGCATTAGAACAATACATATATAAGAAAACATGATTGAATCTTTGTAATACTTACGGGAAATTCACGTCGGATCTTTAAGTGGTATGAATGTTTCTTCTTGAATTTTTCACTTCTTCGATCCCAGCATTGGGGTTCCTTTAGGTATGCCCTGTAAGCACTGTACGAAATGCATGAGTGTTAGTTAGCAACAATTTGAATACATACGATATAACCGTAAATGATCAATAAGCTTGGTGACTTACGTTTTCAAGCAATCTTCGAAGGCCTTGTACCCTAGTCTGTTTGGTGCCCACAACGAGTCAAATAAGCATGCCCTACTATCTTGAGGATATATGATAAATGCAACCCAGTGGCCATCGACTTGGCCCTTGCTACACCATTCAAACAAAATACAGGTTACGACGATGATGTAAGTTTATGATCCCAGCCACTTAGCTCTATGTACAATTTTGACTTACCCAAAGTGGTAAGCCGCCTTGATACAGTGCGGCCCATTCGGGTGGACCTTCTTCATCACTTCGTTTATGTACCTTGATAATGCCTTCTTCTCATCTTTCATATTATCTTCATATTTATGTTTCCTATGTCGCACGATCAACTTTGGATCCGTTATCTCATAGCCTTTGATGACTCTCTCAGCAATATGCATTGGATAGAGGTAGAGAATAGGATGACTCTTTTTGTTGCTTACTATCACCGACGTCCTGCATGGAGAAGTCATCGTGCCACTAAGTATACAGTTGACCATTAGTATTGCTGAAATCTGTGAAATTGGCAATGAGACTTACAGATTGAATAGGGTGACTTGGACAATGTCTAGGTCTTCTTCCCGGAATAGGTGCCACATGTCGCGGAAGTCTACAGGAAGAGTAATAGTTTCGGCCAAGTGGAAGTACTTCGGGGGAATCTTGATTGTAAAACCTGACATCCCGGCTTTTGCCGCTTCCATATACCACCTATGAAATCTCCTTGTTTTCCATAGTTCCTCATCTATGAGTTGTGCCTTAGGAATCAAGAACTTCCCACGCTCATAGATGTCAGGACAGTCTTCATCCTCCGGAAATAGTTGTTGGCTAGTATTTGGAGGCCTAGAGAACGGTTAAGAGAGTTTAGTAAAGGTTACTACCATTTTATAGGATAGAAATTTGAACATGATATTATGCATCACGATACTATACCTTTCGAATGTAGTAGTGTACGACAGCGATTTGGCGCTCATGACTGGATCCTTCCTTAGTGGGCTCCTTGGTGCCTTCTCTGTGCCTTGTTGCCCATCTGGCCCTTCCTTGTCCCCCATTGGTAACTCTGCACTTCCCGGTGGGTCCACAGGTGGGTCCCCCATTGGTGCCTCTGCATTTCTCGGTGGGTCCACAGGTGGGTCCCCCATAGGTGCCTCTGCATTTCCCGGTGGGTCCGGAGGTGGGTCCGCAAGTGGGTCCGCAGCTGGACTTCTCAATGGATCCACATGTGGACTATTTGGAGGAGGGGTTGAGCTTGTGCCCATGTCCATGCCATTGTCCTTGTCCTTGTCCCCACCATCTCCTTCTCCCTTCTCCTTCCCGCCTTCGCCATCACCATCTCCTTTTTCCTTGCCCTTGTCCCCACCATCGTCCTTGTCACCATCTCCGCTGTCATTCGGATCTTCTAGTTCAGGGGGACAAGATCCGGCAACTGATGGTTGTGATCCGCCGATGGTCGGCGTATTTTGTGGTGTCGCCAGGATGATCTCAACGTCTTCTTGATTCCACAAGATTCGGTGGACAATCGATGTTCCTAGAATTACGTGGTGTTGTAAGTTAGGATGATCCAGTTCATAATCATCTTGATTTGGCACAATCTAGACAGGAGTCACGACGACATAGTTCTGAGGGATGTCATCTATGTTGATTTCCACAATTTCATTGACTAGATGTACAACTCCCTCTACGATAATCATCTTCCTGCCTACCCGCCCGATCGGGACCTGGAGCTCGATATGTAGGATTTCTTGGATGTTTTGTAGCCTCAGCACCAATTGTCTTTCTAGAACTTGAGTCGGAGGCGCGGAAAGACCAGCCTGACGAAACATTTGTGACCTCAGAGCCACCATCTCGGGGTCGTTGCTAGTGAAGGCCTTCTTTATTCCTTGACTAATCATTTCGGACACACCTTCCTCCTATACTTTCTAAAATATTTCTCTCTTGTACCTTTCCCTTGATCGGTACTTGCCTGAGTCGGTTTGCCACGTCTCAACAGACTAACAGCTCATCTTCAACTGCATTCCACGAACGCGACCACGATGCTCAGGGGTTCCTAGGACCTCGGTCAGCATGTCATGTCCTCTGCGGACCTCGATGTTGTCCTTGGATTTGCTGGCCTGGATGACAACCTTCTCCACCTCCTCGAAGTGAGGCTCGTTGAACTTGCTTGCGCCTGGATTTAGCTTCTTCGGAATGCGGGCAAAAATGAAGTCTTTTTCCCTAGGATCAACACTTTCGTAGGGATCGGGGATTCTGGCCTCCTGTCTAGCTTATTCTTGTGCCCGCCACCGGGGCTTATGACCAGCAAAGCCAATCATGCCCAAGGGGTGGGGATGCTTTGTTCTTCTTCGCCAGCGCGCTAAACTTGCCGCTCTGTTCCTAAGCTTCAGGTGTACTCCTCATCCTAACGAATTTGTCCCATGTGTGCGCCTTCACCATGGTGTATTTGTGTATGGGTGACTTATCCTTCTTCAGGAAATCCCTAGCAAGCATGGACTTGAAGTTGCACCACGAACAAGACGCCACGTGCAGTGCCCACTCCTTGCACTTGGCCAAGTCGACGCCTTCTATATAG
>CM039124.1:37425329-37465299 GCA_022036555.1 Microstegium vimineum | reverse complement strand
TTGATAAAAACAGGTTATTTTTCCATATCCGAGGAACACGACGATTCGAACCGGTTTATCCCAGCTGGGGCTTCCCAATCACACGACATATACAACACTAAAGCACGCATATGACTACCTTTCCCTGGATCCTCTATCCGAGAACGAGGTTCCGCTACCCGAGAGCACAGTACGCCTCCATCCAGTTCCTCGAACTTGGAGGGTACACACTACTCTCGCCAGCTCTCCACTCCCAGTGCGGTTTAACCATCCTTTAGACTAGATTAGCCAGAGTCCGGCTTCCCTAAGGTATGTGATAAGTACTCCAAAGTCACAACCCATGGACTTTAACAATGGCAAGGCCCTAATGACACAGGCGGAGAGAACCCGCTCACCAGATATCCACATCTGGTGGCTCACCAACACTGAGTCCGCCCAGTCCCGATTATTACTTCCATCATTTCCTTTTTAAGACATAGCCCTTTGTCGTTGCCGCAACAATCCGCTATTCTTCTAAAAAACATAAGCATTGCCGAAGCAATCATGTTATCACCTATTCTCGCAGATGACAGTAATCATCTGACTCTATCGGTCTAAGCTTTGCTAAGCAGCATAAAGCATCATTCGTATTTTAAAACGGCATCAAGGTACAGGAATAAATAACTCAAAGATAAGGCTATGCATCAAGTAGGAACTTATTTGAATAGTAACCATGCAATAATTAACTATAAGTGTATTTAAAGAAAAACTTTGAAATACAAGGTAGGGTTTGAATGCATCAGGGCTTGTCTGGATAAGAACACTAGTCAGTGTTTGTTAGATGATATTCGCTTGGCAAATATCATTGATTGACATTAGAATTCCAAGATTAATCATCTTCTGAACTTGGTCATCAACACATCTTTGATTACATCCACCAATCACCGTCTTCGGGTTCGATATTAACTACCATGTATGAATCTATCGTACCTTAATGAGATGCAAAGATGCAAATGTATGAATGCAAGGAATTGATAACACAAAGTTGTATTACAAACAAACATTCAAGTGAACAAGGGGTTATACAAGATATAGGCATTTTTAGTTAATTAAGCAACATAATTTAAGCATAAAGGTTGGACATGCTAAAAACTTCAAACATGACACAACAAAAGATTTGATTCAAAACATTTCAAAGTATAGAGCAAGCAAGATTAACTAATAAGTTTAGCTAAGTAAAGACAGATTACAACACTCAAGACATCACAAAATTATACAATGCATGGACATCCATAAATGATTAACTAAGCTTAACAAGCATAACACACAATTGAACTTAGCTTAAGACTTACCAAGTATCCATTAACCAAGAGTTAATCATTAGATTAAACAACCAAGATAGAATAAAACAATTAACTTATGCATGCAGTTTTGAACAGCAAGACAACGGTTATCATTTTAATCATATCTAGAGTTTTACAAATCAAAAGGACTTGAAAGAAGATATTCTGGAAATCTTATGAAATTATCTACATTTCATTCCATAGTAGCACAACATGATTCATAAGTTAAATAAGTCAAAATTACAAAGTTACAGAATCTGTCCCTGAAAAACAAAGAGCAGCCATCACTGAATTCCAACTTAAAACATGCATAAATCATAATCTATTTGACCAAATGCCACCAAATTTTAACATCATCTATATACATGAGTTATCTACAACTTTGGTATTCACAATATTTTCAAAGCACATCAATAACATGGGGTAATTTACATTGCCCCCAAAACTATCCAGAAACTAGCAATTACAATAAATAAATATTAACTTATGTTGCAAACACATAACTTGACAAAAACAACTTTACCAACATGTCATACATGACTAATGAACACTAGAAAACATAGTGTCCATTGTTAAATAAATTCTTTGCATACATTTTCTTAATTTATTTAGATAACTAGGTGTAATTATGAGCACATATCAAACATGCATAAATAATTCTATCAAAATTACAGAGGCTTACACATGCTTCTATTAGTCTACTTTATAAGCTTCATGTCATTTAATAAAGTATAGAAACCTCTATGAAATAGAGAAAAGTTTTATTGCAAGCATCTTAAACAAAACAACAGATTTTCATACTTAACTTAGAACAGTCATAACCTGAGATCTACTCCACCTAAAAATATGAATCTTAACTTTTTGGAAATTTTATTAAATTTAATTCAAATGTTGACCAGTGAAAAAGCATGAATATATAAGTAAATTGCTCAAACAACTCATTCTTACCAGCTCTGTCCAGAAAGTAAACAGATTCACAATACAACTTATAAAATTCATAACGCCTAAAATATAAAAGTTATGACCATGAAATTTTAACAGTAGATGGATCATACGATTATCTACCACTTTGGTATTCAACTCGGCCACAGAAAACATCATCTTGACCACGAAATAAATTATTTACAAACATCACAGCAGCAGTTTTAAACAGAGACATAGTAACTTTGCCATTTTTATAACTCAACAACCATAGATCCTAAAATCATGAAATTGTAACCGAATATTAAGCATAAACTTGTAAACATCCCATAAAACTTTCAGATTTATTTGATGAACATAACAGTGGCTATGAAAATAACAAAACATTTTAATAGAATTGACATGCTTGCACAAAATGATTTTTACAGCAAAATTAATGAACTAAAGCATGACATATGATAGCTCTACTGTATAGAGAACTTCATGAGGATTCCAAAAAGTCCAAAAACACATTCATACGATTTTTCTATAAATTACTATGAATTTTCAAAGATCAATAAAAATCTGAGGAAAATAATTACGAGATTTAACTTAAACATCAGAAACCCTAGCTTATCAAGAAATCAATTAAGCCTTTAAAAGTAAATTCATGAGTCAAGGAAAAAATGCATAAAAATCCAATAAAAATTCATCCCTCACCAAATCATACCTTCTTCAACCTTACCGGAAGATTTTTCATGGGGGTCAAGGATTAGAGCATTGTTCTTATGATTGATTCAATGGAGACAAACAAAGGGAAGAGGGAAGGATAGTAATCAACAGTAGGACAGGGAGGGAGGCCGATGGAGTGGAGGACCGAGCAGTGCCGAGAGAGGGAGAAAGAATCGAGAGAGAGGCAGAGAAAGTGGGAGAGGCCGAGAGAGCTGGGAGGTCGGCTCCCCATTTTTCCCTCCCCACTCGACACGACACCGGGAAGGTGTCATGCCTCGCGAGCTCGGCGATGAGGAGGCCGACATGCGGGTGTCGTGCACTCGTGTTGGCCAGAGGTCGGTTCCCAATTTGATTTTGCTCAAGATTTTAAAAGATATTTACAAGAATGCCACTGGCTTTGATCTCTTCCAAAATCAAAATCGTTTGTCGATTTGATCAACCGATTGCACCATTAGATAGAGCAAGAAAAGTAGAACACCATGGTATAAAGGAGTTTGATAGATTTCAAAGGGTTTGATAAATTTTTTAGAACGCGGAATGTCAAAGTTGATGACTAGGAAAATCCAGCTTTTGAAAGCGTTGAAGGCTTTAACAAAATTAATTTCTGAAGTCATTACTTGACAAGCTTAGAGGGAGATTTATACTTGGGGTATTAAAAAAGTTTAAATTAGGATCTATTTCCATAATTTGGAAATTAACACCTAGGGTGTTACAACTAGGGGTAGGGTCCCTCTATTCCTTGAACGGGTCCTCTGCCGCCATTTGAAGTTTCACTAGAGGTAACCTATACACATGAGACATTTCAGTATAGTAGATCGAGAAGTTTCAGTATATATAGTACAGACTACAAACTACTTCTAGGAAGTACAAAATACAAGAGGTAACCTATACACGTGAGAGTATAGTAGAGTACATCGAGAAGTAGTATAGTAGTAGAAGTACACTAGTAGAGTAGAGTATAGTAGTAGAAGTAGAGTAGAGTAGAGAAGTACACTAGTAGAGTAGAGTAGAGTAAAGAAGTACAGTAGTAGAAGTAGAGAAGACAAGATCAAGTAACCGAGAAGTAATGTATTAAATGAGTAGTAGAGTATACAAGTATTAGAGTACAAGTAGTGTACAAGTAGTTGAGTACAAGTAGAGTACAAGTACAAGTATTAGAGTACAAGTAGTTGACTACAAGTAGAGTACAAGTAGAGTACAAGTAGTTGAGTACAAGTACAAGTAGAGTACAAGTAGGGGGTAGGATAAAATACAAGTAGTATAGTACACGTAGAAATAATATAAGCTGACTCAAACCCATGAGATAAAGTAAAAAATACATGAGACAAAATAAATAATTCAAAAAAAAGAAAAAAAAATTGGCTCAGATTCAACCCATTATACAAGCCATCCAAGTTTAGGAGGGAGGGTATTTGATCATCATAGCCGCCTCTGCCTCAGCATGTAAGTAGTATTTCACATCATTGCATAAGCCACTAGTAATAGATTAGTAGTATTTCACATCATTGCATAAGTACTAGAGTAGAGTACAAGTAGTAAAAAGTAGTAGAGTACAAAGTATAGTAAGTAGAAAGTTCAAGTAGAAGTAGTAAGCCATGCTCAGTAGAAGTAATAAGTAGTAGAGTACAAGTTCAAGTAGAAGTAGTAAGTCATGCTCAGTGAAAATCATATTTCATCAGTTTAGTGACTTAAAAATAACCTTTCATCAGTTCAGTGGCATATGCTCAGTGAAAATATGATTTCGTCGCAGCCTCGGTGCATCACAGGCAGCATCACAGAGGAAAAATAATCACACAACATCACAGGCAGGCATCACAGAGGAGTTTAGGGGCATCATCATAGGCAAACCGAGGGGGTACAACAGAGGAGAGGAGCACCAGGCGAGCACCGAGCACCAAGCACCAAGCACCAAGCACCGAAGAGCACCGAGCACCGACACCGGCGAGAACCGAGCACCCACAAGCACCGAGCAGGATGCACCGAGGTGGGCCGGCGACAGGCGAGCACCAAGCACCAAGCACCGAGGCCGAGCGGAGAGGCCAGGGAGATGGGCACCGGTGGCCAGGGAGAGGAGCACCGAGGCCGAGCGGAGAGCACCGAGCACCGAGGCCGGGGAGAGGAGCACCAACGGTAGGGGAGAGGAGCACCGGCGGTCGGGGAGCACTGAGGCCGGGGAGAGGAGCACCGGCGGCAGTGGAGAGGAGCTCCGAGGCCGAGCGGAGACCAAGCGGAGAGCAGAGACCGAGCAGAGAGCGCGTGGACCACCGAGCAGAACCAAGGGCCGGCGGCGGCGGATTTGGGCAGCCCTTCGGGGAGAAGAACCCTAACCGCTGTGATGAAGAAGACCTTCGGTAGATCGCACCTCACCATCGGGGCAGGCCCAGGGCTTTAGACCGCTCTTGTTGCAACGATCCTCAACGACCTTGACTTTCTTTGGTAGATCGGTGAAAAGTTGGAGCTCTTCGTAGTGTTGTTGTATTGTTCTGGACTCTGGACACCATCAGCTCCCACGATCTCTGCTTTCCAGACACGACCATGTGTTTCTTTGTCCTCTGGATAGATATAGTAAGCCACTTGCGCGACGTTTGTATCAAGTACCCACTGATCATCTTTATATCCGGTACTTTTGAGGTTCACTGTGGTTAACCCTAATCTGTACACGACAACTGTTTTCGAGTTAACCCAGTGGACACGAAAGACAGTTAGGCGAACGTTTTTTCCATAGTCAAGCTCCCATATTTCGCCAACCTGACCATAGCATTGTGTCCTCGTGTTTGTGGACCCGTCGACTCCTTCGTATCGAACACCGCTATTCTGTGACGCGCTCTTCTTGTCCTTGTCTTTCGTGTGGAACCTATACCCCTTCACGTCGTACACTTGCCAAGTGGTAACTTGAGTGGATGGCCCTTGTATCAGCTTCTTAACGGTATTCGTATCTTCATCAGGGCATCCATCTAGAAGGATGCATTGTTCTTTAAGCCACTCTATGAAACTGCTCTTGTGATGTTTTTGGACCCATTCCTCCGTGTGTTGTCCATCATGTGAGGCGCGAATCTCATCTAGGTGCTTTTCAACATATTTGTCCATGCTCACCAACTGATGAAGGATGCTATAATGAGCTTCTTCCACATCTTTGTATGGTACATTGGTGCGTACTTGTCGTCCCATGCACCCCCTCCTGGCGGTTCTGCCCTCGTGCTGATGAACAGGCAAACCAATCGCCCTCCCATCCTTTATGTACCTCATACACCAATTGACAGACTCCTCGGTTGTGTATGCCTCGATCATAGAGCCCTCCGGGTAAGCATGATTATGGACATATTTGTTGAGGGTGGACATGAACCGCTCATACGTCCACATCTGGTGCAGGTACACGGGGCCCAGTTGCTCGATCTGATCAACCATGTGTATCATTAGGTGAGGCATAATGTCAAAGAAAGAAGGGGGAAAGCACATCTCGAGCTGGCAAAGGGTCTCTGTGATGAACTCCTTCAGGGCATGCAGTTCAGCTTTGTCGATGACCTTCTGTGTGATACGGTTAAAAAAGTACGACTTCCTAGTGATTACCATCTTCACGTACTCTGGACCGATAGCCCTGATAACGATGGGAAGGAACACTGTCAACATGACGTGGCAGTCATGTGAGTTGAAGCTAGCCATTGTGAGGTCCTTCATGCAGACGAGGCTCTTGATGTTTGAGGAGAAACCGGTCGGAACCTTGATACCCCTCAACAAATTGAGCATAGATATCTTCTCATCGCGTCTTAGGTTATATGCTGCTCCTGGTATGTCAACTTTACCATTATGAGGCAGTCCCGGGTGAAGGTCATGCCTGATGCCCTGGTGGAGAAGATCCATCCGTGATTTGATACCATCCTTCGTCTTGGTTGTGATGTCGAGCAATACACCGATCGTGCTTTCGAATATATTCTTCTCGAGATGCATGCAGTTGATGGCATGGGGTGTGTTTAGGGTTTTCCAGTATGACAGGTAGTTGAAGAAGATCGACTTCTTCTTGAAAGGAACATGTGCTGTTTCCTCCTCCTCATCCTCTATCTTCTTGTCCCACTTTCGCTTTCTTGTTTGTTTTGTCCCCTCCTCTGATGGCTTCTTCTTCTTGCCAAACTTGATGCCATCCATATCCTTCACCATCTCATACACCTTTGGACCACAGCAAATCGATGTCGGTGGTTCACCCTGCAGCTCTACCTAATTGTCAAAGTATTGATTCATACCAAGTCTTCTATACCTGTGATTTTTGCTAAGGAACCGCATATGCCTCATGTAAACTGTCTTGCAGGATGCCTTAAGGTAAGTGTGGCATGTCCCATCAATGCACTTTACGCAGCCAGTCTTCCCTTTGATCTGCCCTGACAGTGAGAAGAGACCAGGGTAATCGGTGATCGTGACAAAGATGATGGCCCTAAGGGTGAACTTCTCCTTGCGGTACGCATCAATCATCTCGACCCCAACATCAAATAGCTCCTGCATTTCCTCCATTAACGGTTCTAGGAAAACATCAATATCATTATCGGTTGCCTCGGTCCTAAGATCAGCATGGCTAGTATGAGATACCTGTGGTTCTAACACAGATGGGGAGGTAGGTTGTACATGGTGAGTATGACGGGCCAGGTGTTGTGCGAGCTGCTAAGCTCGCCGAAAGGGTTCATCCCGTCAGTATTGAGCGCAAACCGAATGTTCCTTGACTCGTTGCCGAATTCTGGATATGCCTTGTCAAAATCTTTCCACTATTGGCCATCAGATGGGTGCCGCAGCATGCCATCATCCTTTTTGCGGTCATCTGATGCATGCCAGGACATGATCTTCGCATCCTCTGGGTTCCCGAATAGTGCACGCAGGCGGTCGATCATAGGCAGATACCACACCGACATTGTCGTACTTCTCATTTGCGTGTAGCCCTCTTCCTCCTCGTCCTGCTGAGCCGAGATGCGATTGAAAGATCTCTATTGTTTTGGGTAATTGATGAAACCTAAGTACTAACCTAGCTCTAAGTGGATGAATAGTTTAAGTACACAATGTGAAGAGAGAAGGTGACAAGTGATGGAGCAAAGGAAGCTAAGGAGAGAGGTAGCAAAGGTTCCACACTTGGAGAAGACAAGAAGAGGAGGAAACCCTAAGCTATTCAAGGCAAAGGTATATTAGGACTTTTCTATTTTGGTGATTAAGACACCTAGTGGGTGTGATCACATTTAGGATAGGTAACCGTACTATGAAGAAGGGAAAATAGTTAGTGGTTACACCTATCAAGTGCCATTAGGAGTTCATTGCATTGCATTGCATCTAATCCTAATGAAACATCCCTTGTAAACTTGATAAAATATGCCAACACGCATGCACAAGTCAGTGAAACACTTGGTGGTGGCACATGAGATCAAGAGAAGAAAAGAGAAGAAGATTATGATCAAGACAGAAGCTCCGGACTAGTCTGTATGTGAACACCCGACTATTGGAAGTGGTCCGGTGGTTCAGACTCAGGCAAGGCTCAGACAGAAGGGCGTCGGACTAGTGGTCCGGTGGTGCATCGGACCATCAGTCGGCCAATTTTCAGAGTTCGGTGGCTTAGCAGGAGTTCAAGGCAAGCTTCGGACCAGGCGTAATGGTCCGGTGGTCAGCTCCGGACTGGTGGTCCGGAGCACTGGCACTCATTGTATGAAATCGTCAAAGGACTGGAGAAGCTCCGGACCAGAGGATATGGTCCGGTGGTGAGCTCCGGAATAGGAGTCCGGAGCCTGGGTGCTTACTGGACTCAGACGTTTGACCGAGGCCAAAGCGTTGGACCAGGGGCGTCGGACTATTACAAGTGGTCCGACGGTGACTTTCAGCGCGCCAACGGTCAGATTTTGAATAGCACCGGACCACCTGCTATAGTCCGGTGGTGTGACCAAAAGTGGTCCGGTGGTCACGGTTTGCAGCTCCAAAAAGAGAAAAACGGCTAGTTTCTTTGAGGAGACTTTATAAGGGTATGTGACTGGTTCTAGGAACCACTCTTGCACATTTGGCTGATTGCATACTCTTTTGAGCAAACCACACACACTCCCACTCATCTCTTAGTTGATTTTGAACATCCATTTAGATTTGAGTGTTCAAGTGCATTGCATGAGTGATTCATCTTAGTGGCACTTGGGAGTTAATACCGCTGCTAGTTTCTTGTTACTCTTGGTGATTTCCTTCACCTATACGGTTTGGAGCAATCGGTGTGGATTCGAGAAGCTTGGTGATTGTGCTTCGTTGACCACAAGTGAAGATTGTGAGAGGTTCTTGTGCCTTCCCCGTGGGATATCGCAAAGGTAACTCTAGTGGATTGCGCGTGTCTTGGAGAACCATTGTCTTGTGTTGGTTGTGAGGCACCCGGTGACGGGTTTGGCGTATGATGCCAATTAGCTCTTGAACCTCCAAGTAAGTGAGCCGACACAAGAAGGGCGTAACTAGTGGGCAAACTAGTGAACCTTGGTGAAAAATCAAGTGTTATCCTTGTGTGATTGATTGGTGATCTTGGTGGTCTCATTGTGATTGATTCAATCCTCTACTCGGTGGTAAAATCACTCCTCCCATCTTTGCAGTACCTTTCTTTTTCATGCTTAGTATATTAGGTTGTGCCTAGAGAGCTTCTAGACTTGAGTAGGAATTGTTTGATCCTAGATCTATTAGGATAGCAATTGTGATAGGAGGTTTCGCATCTTTTAGTTTGCTATAGCTAGTCAAAGCTTCGCCACCTTATTGTCTAACTTGTTGTTGAGTTTTATTTTAGAATTTTGGATTAGGCTATTCACCCCCCCCCTCTAGCCTTGGATTAGGACCTTTCAGCGATTCTCTGCAGCAGTGCTCTTCTTGCCCCCCTTCTTCTTCTTCGGACCACCTCGTAGTCGTCTGCATCCACACGACAACCAACATTCTTCTTGTAACGACTCGCGCTGCAGTGCGGACAGCTCGTCATATTCTCATACTTAGTGCCCGGTCGATACATGATGCAGTGGTTAGGGCAGGCATCGAACTTTCGAGCTTTCATCGACACTGGACGAATCAACTTCTTTGCCAAATAAGTATTCATGGGAAACTTGTTACCCTTCGGGTACGTTGTAGCAAGGTAACTTAACAGCTCATTGAAGCTATTGTCAGACCAACCATGTCGAGCCTTCATCATCATGTGGAGGATAAAACGGAGCACGGTGCACTCTTTCGGACATTCGCCACCATCCTGATACAGAGGATCAAGTGACGCCTGCTTCATCTCTCTAAAATTTTCCAACCATTTCAGGGAACCATACACAACATCGTCCTTATCGATGTGCTTCACTAAATCATCAAAAAGCTGCACATCCTCGGGTTCATACACGGTGGCCTCATGACCACCATCATCATCTTCCATGTCCTCGAGTAGATCCTCCACCGTGATATAATCACAATCGTTATTGTCGTTGCAGGCTGGCGTTGTTGTGGCTGAACATGAGACGTGTGGTGCACGTGGCTCTTGGTGCGCCGTCGTCGATGCCGAGCTCACTCCAGATGCACCCCTACCACTGGGGTCCACACTTTCGTCGTGCTGAGTCCAGACCGTGTAATTCTCTACGAAACCAAACCGAATCAAATGAGATTGCACCTTACCATCGTCAGTGAAGGCTGTCAGATTCTTGCAGTGAGAACATGGACACACGATTGTCATCCGCTTCAATCGGTCACGGTGAGCTCTCGTAGCGGCAATAAACTTCCTCACTTCGCTGAGATACCGCGGATCAAGTACCATACTAATCTTGTACATCCATTCTGACATATCCATATTGCCTGCAAACCGTACGCATCAACAACAAAAGTTTTTAGGCATATAATATTATGAAACTAGATAAAAAAGACACAAGCTTTCTCTTTCCTCCCTTAATCTAGATCTAGATGTAGATCTATAGCTAGAGAGCTCAAAAAGAAAAGAAGAGATAGAGAAAATAGCATGGGAACCCTCTAAAAGCTTTTAGTCACCTAATATTATGATTCTAGATAAAAAAACACAAGTTTTCTCTCCTTCCTCCATGAAACTAGATCTAGATCCAAAGAGGTCAAAAAGCAAGGAAAAGAGAGAAAGTAGACCATGAGAACCTTTTAAATACCTCTTATGATGTCCTCCTCCTCCAAAACAACACTCAAAACCTCAATCTAATGGTTTGGTTAAAAAATCGCGCAAAGTCTCTCCCCCACGAGTTTGGAAGAGAAGACTTGAGGAAGAAGAAGGCCGAACTGTAGCTATATATAAAAGAGGACAACCGCTGCGGACATTGTAATATGACCGCTGCGGTTAACAGTGATTAACCGCAGCGGTCGTCCTAATGTGACCGCTGCGATAAACACATTAACCGTGGCGGCCACATTATGCCGCCCGCTGCGGTTAATCGGTGTTAACCGCAACGGGCACATTAGGGCACCCGCTGCGGTTAATGGTTTACCACAGGGGATCCTCTGGCTGCCGGCCGCGTGCGGCCGTTCTTCAACCAACCGTGGTGGGCGGAAATGGTGGCCACCATGGAAGACATTTTGCCAACGCTACGCAAAATCATTTTTGACATAGTGTGCGTTGTTGCTGTCCATTCAGCTGCAGAGGGGCTAGGCTACGTCGTAAACATGGCGGCCTTTGCTTGTGACAAGCAATCAATTAAGTTCAACGTGCACCTGTGACGTGTGTGTGTTTGTTTACTTGAAAAAGCAAAGGAGAACGAGACCAGAATCCGGAGCTCTCATATATATATACGTGGACCTAGCTCTCGAGCCTGCTATTTGGAAGTGTAAGGGTGTGTTTGATAAAGTTGTATTTCTTAATTTTCTAACTATGCTTTCTGATTCACCTGTGGAGTGATTCTATGACTGAAAATGATTATCTCTTCTAAACTTTCAAAATTAGCATGTAGAATTATTTCATAGAATTAGGTGAAAATACTTTTCAGTTATCAGTTTCTTAGTTCATTTTAGAGAATCACTTCACAAAACTAATAGAGAATGAAACGTTGTCAAACAGCCCCCAAAACATGTGTTGATCATTGATGGTCTAGCCTTCTAGAATGCATGTACACGCAGTGAGATTCTTCATATATGGTACAACTCAGAACAGTTTCATCAGTGGTTGTGAACTATTTTTTTTTTACTAAACACCTATTTTCAAACTAATTTTATGGGTAAAATTGTTTTCTCCTCTCACAAATGCACAAGACCTTATTTGGATGCACCATTCCAACACATGTGGTTTGACATATGAATCCAAACAAAGTCTAAGTTGGGATCAAGCTAGAAAAAAAAAATAGGTTATCTGAGCTCTTCCTCCCTTATTTCTCTCTCATCTATACACAAAACGGTTGGTGAAACTGTTTTGCACACAATTTTTCTAAAACATTTTAGTTTCATCTACAAACTTATATATGAAGTTATTTTTTAAAAAACAGTTTCACTAGTGAAGCTGAGTTATACTAAATATGCCCTAGTCTTCTTGCTCAAAATGCCATAGGCGAAGAGCTTGTCTTGGTTGCCTCATTGCATGCCTACGTGTCTTCCACCATCGAGTGATAAACAAGTGACGTGATTATTAGTAGTACGAACTGTTGATGTGAGTCTAGTTTGTTTGGCTGAAATTTAGTTTATACCAAATGCTTATAGGTTCATCTATCGTAAGAAAAAGCACTGTTCATTTGAAAAACGGTGCTAATAAAAAAATCGTGCTTCGTGGCTAAGAGATGGAGGATGATCCATGTGGATGGATGGATGCCCTCATGCCCATGGTGCTCCGTACGTGGTCGGCAGCGATCGGACCGGCCGGTACGTGACGAGACGCGACCAGACAGCGCCCCATGGCCATGGCCCATGGGTCGGTCGGAGAGGCCGGCCTCGATCGACGCCGTCGCCATCGATGCGCTCGATCGGTCACGGTCGGTCTCATCGCCTGCACGCTTCCATTTCCGTCGCCTTCGATCCCTATATATGTGTAACCCGTTGTCTCGATCGCTCTCGCTTTGCACAAGGGGACACACACACCGCCTGGCCTGCGTGTCCGGATCGAACGCGGTCGTCTTCAAATCCTTCAGTCTGTGTCGTTGAACGTAGCTTACACGGGCTTTTTTAATTTGCCTGTGACAGGAGATTAACAACAGACTGGATTAGCTCTGCTACTCCTCCTATCTGATCCACGCAATGCATGCAGGGAATCTGTTTACCTAGTAGCTGTCAATAAGAGGATAAGTATGATCTCCAGACGAATGAAGATATGGCCGCCACGCTGCTGAAGACATGCATGGAGGCACCCGTACACAGAACACTGCTCAAGTGAATCGAGGAGATCAGTTCCCAGTGGAAACTTCCTCCTCCTTTGAAAACCATGCTTATCAGCTTATGTACACTAGGCAGCTGACTTTAGGCAACACTTTGAATAATGATGGCATGAATTATGTCACCACGTCATACATACAGTACATGCTGTACCGAACTACTACTGGATCCCACACGGTGCTTGCTGTGGATGCAACATAATCAAACCCGACGTCGTGCACGCAATGCAATGCACAACTTTGGATGGCAAACCTGCCTGGGCCGGTGCGGTGGATTTCTGTTCCCAGTTGGGCTGGGCTCTCCATTGGTCCGCTACAACCTGCCCACAGGCCACCATGAGGCCGAGGGCCCATTATCTCAGTTGAGTCCAGACTCGAGAGCAATCTTTTCCTCCCCCAAGAGAAAAAAAAACACACAGAGAGAGAGAGAGAGAGTACACACGGCACAACAACACAAAGGAACGAGAAACATTCTTGGTGATTGATTCCATTCGACGTGTACGCAATCTATTCGCAAAAAAAAAAAAAATGAAAAATCGCCTGCTATGGTATCACTATCAACCAGTGGCGTGGCGGCGATGTCGTCGCCGTGTCACCAGCCGTCAGCCGTAGTTCACCGGATGTGGATCCTGGGCTTGAGCACGAACATCCTGCACGAGTGCGGCGCGACGTCGAAGCTCATCTTGTCCGTGAACGTGGCGTCCAGCGTCTCGTGCTGCGAACACACACGACACAACAACGGCAAGACACGTACTCGAGTCAGTCAAGGGCTCGCACTCGCGCGCTCACCGATTCGATTCGATCGATCGTACCAGCCAGAGGTCCCTGGCCTCGACGTGCGTGCCGCGGGGAGGCCGATGTCGTCCCAGTGCGCTGCCCTCCATCCTCACCTTCTTCGCCTGCACGCCGAGCGGATCTGCATTCCCAAACAGAGCCCAAACCCGTCGTCCATCATTGCCTGACGTCAGTAAACTGAAGCGAAACTGGGAATGCGCTACTGGTCACACGCACGCTCGGCCGGCGCTCTCACGTAGTACGTACCTTGGTTGACGGCGATCACCTCCTTGTTGGACAGGATGCCGTACGTCTCCTGCGACATGTGCCTCACGTCGCAGCCGATGATGAGCGGCGCCTGCGCACACACGTTCAATTGGAGGACAAGTTCAGAGTCAAGAAACTAACAGATGTTGTGTCCGTACTGTAGTACCAAGATGGAAGATGCAGAGAGAGAAAGAGAGCTGCAGTCACAGGGACGGACCTTGGAGATCGCCCAGAGGCTCAAGTGCACGACGTACTCGCTGTTGGTCATTCCCCCGTTGCCCACCTCAAGCATGTCCGGATCTGCAATAACAACTGTGTAATAAGGCCAAGAGTCCATCTAGTACAGTAGTACTACGAGCATGATGAAACACTTTGTTGTCGGGATCCGGCAACTGATGATGATGTATATACAAACAGAACGTTCCAGCCGCCGGGGCGCGCGTACTCCGACCACACCTCGTTCTGGTCCGCCGTGGCGATCATGCTGCCGGCAACGACAGGTAAGCAATTCTGGACAGGACAGGACAGGACAACGGCGAAGCCGAGTCCGCAACGCAAGAAGCAGTCAGTCAGAGATGTTGTGACCTGTCCCAAGTGTCGGCAATGTCGTTGGTGGTTCTCCAGCTGTTGCCGTAAGCCGCCCCCCACGTCGCCGGGTGCATGTCGCCCCTAGAGATAATAGAAAAAGATCGATCCATTCCCCGGCAAGGCGAGAGACATGATTTCAGAGTCACTCACTTGACACGAAACCGATCATGGTACGTCTGATCTGATTAGTGATTACCGTACCATTCGCAGAGCGAGAAGTAGATCGGGCGCCCCACCTGCATCAGCGCTCTGCTCATCTCCGGGTACCTGTGTGAGTGTGTGTGTTGTTCACGTGCCACAAAACCTGCCTGTCAGGGACATGTCATTTATTTACTCGGCTGCCTGCCCTGCAGTACCTACTGACAGTCACATGCCGATCAGGGCGGCAAGGAGACGTTGAGATGCACAGGGAGACTTTCTGACCTCTCCAGCGGCTTCAGGTCGCCGTTGTTGCAGTTGTTCCACTCCCTGCGTTGCGTGCGTGGGCACAGCCCCATGATGATCTTCGTCTTCCCTTGAAAAAAATATGCTAGTACTGCTTTTTAACTCACCCATGCCGCGAAGGTCTTGGCGTCCTGCTCCTCGTGCCCGAGGGACCCGGGCTGGGCCTTGGCGCACGTCTGGAACCTGCAGCGCATGCAATTGTTAAAGGGGGTTGTTTAGTCCCCGTGAAATTCAAAATATTTTGGGTTTTGGCTCTTCATTTTATAAAATGAAATTAAACACCATCTAAAATATTTGGTAAAAAGTGGTTCATTCCTCATTTTGAATTTTGAACTCAAGAGGTCAAAATAAAAGAATCTTTGCATTAGTTTGTGTGTCATCCTCATAATTTCATCATTGAAAGGCAAATTTTGATTGGAACTAAACACTCTACCAAAATATTTTAGGCCAGAGTACATACAGACGGAGACGGTGGTGCCGTGCATGGTGGTGAAAAACAAGTGGCGGCCGAGGCAAGCAATTTCCCTTTCCCCTCGATGGTGTGGGCAAGCAGAAGCAGGTTGTTCTCTTCAATCTCACCCGGCGTCTCCGTAGATCCCGAGCTTGAGCCCCTTTCCGTGGACGTAATCCGCCAGCGCCTTGATCCCGTTCGGGAACGTCTTGCTGTTGGCCAACAGATTCCCCTGCAGCAACGGCCCCCGGAGCAGGCAGGTGCTTACAGCTTAGCGCCAATTGTTATTCAGTTCAGTTAAAAAGTTCAGGTTTGACGCATCGGTTGTACAGTATTGTACCTTAGCATCACGTTGTGGCTCTGCCCAGCAATCATCTGAGATAAAGAGGAAGGAGAACACATATAATAATAATCCGGTTCAATTAAAGATTGCTTTTTTATACATATCGTCCTAATAAAAGGAAAGGAAAAAAGAAAATGTATCAAGAAGTAGCTGGAGAACCCGGGAGAGTAGCGCACCGATGTTGACGTATGTGTAGCCGAGAGCAGCGAGGCCGGTAGACACGAGTGCATCAGCTGAGGATCGGAGGACCATCAACGCATGGACAGCAATCGAGATAGAAAAAGGAACAGACAGAGATCGAGCAGGCTTATCATCAGCTGCTTTTATTCAGCAAGCAAGCTTTATCTCAGCTGCTAGTAGAACGAAAGTGAAGAACAGAACAAGTACCGGTCTCCCGGATGACCACCTCGCCGTTGCCGTTGCACTGGAAGTGATTCCAGCTGTTCCACCTGCGGTGCGCCCAGAAACCAAATCAGAAAAAAAAAATGAGACCAAAAACCAACACGCCCGCGCGCAGCCAGACACTTGGCAAGACCACATCATCACACAGTAAAAAAAAAATTAAAATAACAAAGTACCCCATGGGAGGAGTCGAGCCGAGGCCATTGGCGAGCATGCTCCGCCGGTGCGCCTCCTCCACGTGCACCACCGCCGCCGCCACCACCACCAGCAGCAGCAGCGCTAGTTTTACCGTTGCCGGCGACGAACCCCCACGGCCACCACCCCCGCCGCTCTCTGAACCAAAACCTCGTCCTACCACTCGTGCCTTCTTTTGTTTCCCCCTTTTGTCTCTCCTGCCTTCGTGGATCAACACTTGTGTGCTCCCCCCGCTACTTATAGCCGCACGAGTCACGAGTCACGAGTGATGTTGTAGCTGTTGAACTTTGTTGCCAGTGCACATCTTTCTATCTTTTTTCCCCAGCGCAGATGCGGACGGATATGTCGCGTTCGTCTTGTCGGAGATGGCACCGGAGCACAGAAGCGCCCAGACTGCCTCATTACGTGTTTTTTTTTTTTTTGCCTTGCCTCATTACGTGGTTGGGCGCCAGAGTGTACACGTGCTCATTTAAGCAGTCCTGGGCCCACTGGGCGTGGCCGACAGGCCGCACGAGCGACGGGCGGGCCGGACTGTCAGCCGGAGTCGCCGTGCCGGTCCGCTGCGATTGGCCCACCAGAGAAGCGGCCCGGTGCGAAGGACGAATCGAATCGATCGACCGGATGATTCGGATTGGCCAATCCGAATATCATATCAACGTTATTGACTTTATTTATAGTCATCCAGAGGACGTGACTGTTGGGAATATGCCCTAGAGCTAATCATGTAGATGATTATATTCCGATTGTATCCATGATTAATAAAGTGTTCTTTGAATATCCATTATAGACAACTAGTATTGATTGACAATTATGTGAATTGTTTGTGGAACTCAATTACCTGAATGGTTATTCTAATAGTAGTCCCTGGTCGGCATTCTTGTAAGAGCACACTTGAATATTAGACCAGCACATGTATTAGTTGATGGCTATGTTTCACAAGTCATAGACATAGAGATGTCAAACTAATAATGTGGGCACATGTGAGACATGTAGGCTGGACTGACCCAACAAGAGAAAGTCTCTATTCATGTCATGTACGTTATGTCCTTAGACCTGAGATTGTGGTATGTACTCAAGATGTGAAACGATCTACTTAGAGACTATCAAACGCTACTCCGTTATTGGGTAGTTATAAAGGTGGTCCTTGGGTGGTTGGGAAACATGCTATGAGACATAGACAATCAAGATGGAATTTGCCTCTCTCTTCGTGAGAGAGATATCACTGGATCACTCATGTGATTGGATCAACAAATGCATGGCCATGCTTGGGTTAAGTGTTAACCCACGAGTTGAACCATATATCGAGTGGCGAAGGGAATAACTTGTACATGGTCATAGTGGTTCGTCTGATATGATCATAGCGTATACATAGGAGTTGACACGTCTTGCTAGAGGCCGCTATCAACTATTGGTCGAGTAAGAGTACTTGGGCCATGTCTATGTATGCGTGAGCCCATAGGGTCGCACGCTTAAGGGGTTGGAAGCCTAATTCGGGTTGGACCCGAATTAGACTAGGTTTAGGGTTTCTAATGGGCCTCCACCGTGGGAGCTCGTTAGGACGCCTATATAAGCAAGGGGTGGGCGCGGGGCGAATTAATCCACGCCTTTTGGCAGCCGCCGTCGCCTCCCCACGCTCGCGCCTTTTGCTCCTCGCGGACCTAGCAGTCCGGAGGCGCAACGCTTCCTCCCTGCACGTGTGGGATTCCTCGGAGGTGCTGCATCTGGAGCACAAGGACGAACCGCGCGAAGGGGACGTTGAGACGGACGACCACGCAACTGCACTGCCTGCTGCGACGCGCACGACTACATCAAGTCGTCTTCCGCTGCACCTGCGCGTCTAGTGGTAATCCCATAACCTGTAACTAGCAGTAGATCCTGGTTTATGAGGTCGAAAAGTTTTGTTTTCCGGCTAGCGTAGCAACCTTGTACTCCTACAGTGACATGATGTAGACATGTAGAGCGTGAGGTTGGTTAATAATGCTCATAAAATATATATACCAATATTATTACTCCTTGAATAATATTTATGGTGTAAATTGTCAAATATATTTTTAACTTCCTAATATTTCCTATAAATCTAATCAAAGTTTAAAGAAAATCGATTTACATAAAATCCTAAGCAGCTAAGCTACACTCTTTTTTAGGACGAAGGAGCCGTATTCATGAATATGATTTGTTGCTGCGTGAAATTAGTGGTTGATGTCTAAACAAACCAACTTTTCAAGTTTTCTGCATTTATTCTAAGCCAATTTTTATAGGTTTCATCTAGTTTATAGAAAAGAATACCAATATCATGAAATACAATTTTCTTAGCGTACTTACAAAAGAGTTACTTATGATAACTCTGGAAGTCCATTTATTTGAGGACCAAAGAAAGAAGCTATGTATAACTCGGACAAATTGAGCACAACTCAATTGTGATTGTTTTTTTAACCAGTTCATCCGATCCCAAATCATTGACTTAGCACATGCTTGTATTTTATTGGAATTGTTATAGAATTTGTCAACTCTATTAATAGGCTAGTAATCTTCGATAGCGAGGCGTTCTATGATGATTTATAGTAAATTTTATGATTTACCTATCCAATCTTTTACCTATACGTGTTTGTGGGCATCTAATCTATATATATATGCTTCATTTTTTTAGAATTAGTTTAGGATTTTAATGACTCTACTCTTGCAACAATAGACAACGTTCCCTTTAATAGCGAAGTGCCGGATCTACAGATCTTATCTTTAATAATGCTCATAGGCATAAGGCTTCTTTGTTCCGCATCTATGCATCGTACTAGCTAGTTTATAGAAGAAGGGGAAAAAAAGATAGTTGCAGAATTATAGGAGGTTTTGTATTGAGAATACACCATCGAATGTATGATAAACACACGGACGAGGCAGACTGTGAGTGCGTCAAAAATCACCATCTCATACGGAATCTTCAAGCTTTTGTGAATAGCATAAATTTAGAGAATTTTTTCAATGTCACTGGAATCTATATCATTCTTTCTATGGTATTGAAAAATGTATGGTGCGTATGGTTTGTAGAATTAATCCATATATACTTCATGATACATGCAGTATATGTTATTTCATGAGTTCATCCATGAATTTCAATGAAATCAATCCATTCTTCATGGATATACTAATTATATTCTATTCTATAGGCTAAATAAAAGGGGAGGGGGGGTAAGAAAGAGATGGATCATCTCATCTCTCAAACAAAACACACCACATAGATTGTCATTAATTTCATTTTTTCTCTGTCTCTTTGGTGCCACCGCTGTGAGCGTTTGCTGGACATCCGTCGCAGTGATGTGAGCCAGGCCGCTCGTCACCGAGATGGCCTCCGCTTCGCTGGAGCCTTGTGGGAGGGGACATCGATGACCGGCAGTACACCGCGCGGTGGGCATCTTTTTATGTTTATCCAAACTAGATAATGTGCAGCCGTGCAGGGCCAGGTTAGGGTCCTAACCCCCCAAAGATTATGAATTTATGATAGGTTCCTCCACACTTCGAAATAATTAGAACGGCAGGACTCGTTCAACTTTTTCGCGGAGTGTAGTCTTTATTGGTCCAGTCATTCTGCTATATAGTACTCAAGCTTAATTAAGGCGACGATCAATACCATCGGCTTGGAAAACAAAAATGCCACCTCTTTTACTGGAGTATATCCAGTAATAAAGTTAATAAAATAAAATGTGCTTCTACATAAAAAGAATATTGACCTCGTTCTAGATGGATGGGACACGCGCACGAGGACGTGAACAAAATCGTGCGGTAATTCAATACTCCTGCCAGCCTTGACAGTCTACCTGCCGCTACAAATAATAACCTATACAGACAGCCCAAACCAAAACAGGGTCAGGCTTGCACAAGCCTGCAAATTGCAGAACGCCTCGTGCCTCGTGGGGGTTGGGTGGGCTCCCCTCCTTGGCTTGGGATGGCATTGGCCCGGCGCCGGCACCGGCACCGGGTCCCACATCCAGTCCCCATCACACCGCTAATCCGGCGCCGGGTCCTACACCCAGTCCCTATCCACACCGCTAAGCCGGTCCTCTCGTTCGACGATTGCCAGCCAACCGCCGATGACGCGCAACGATGCCGTGTCAGCGGTCGCACCGAGCCCGCGCGGCGGCAATGATTAACCCGCGTTGTCAAAAAAAAAATGATTAACCCGCACCGCGATAACCATCACACGCCGCTAATGACCCGGATTATGAGTAATTTAATTACTATCCAGCCCCGCTGTCTCGCCCCCCACCCACCCGTTCCCATCCCCCAAGCGCCGCTGCCACGTCGTCGCCCCCACCAACTCACCGGCGAGGTTTAGGACACCACCCAGCGCGGCGAGATGCCGTATATATCCGCGCGCCGAGCTTGAGGGACGCCCACCACCACCACCGCCCCCGTTCCCTCCCCTCGCAAATCACCAAACTGCCCCTCGTCGTAAAAGGAAGGAGACGGACGAGGCCGGGGAAAGGAAAGGGGAGAAGATTTTTCAGATTTTGCGGCAGCGACCTACCCAGCTCCACGAGAGAGAGAGAGAGAGAGAGACGGAGACCGAGCGAGCGGCAGCAGCTACCGCCCCCGACATGACGCCGCATCTGCCCGCCGTCCCTTCCTCGTCCTCGTCCTCCTCCACGACCACCGCATCCCGCGCCGCCGCCTACCACCACCACCACCATCACCACCACAACCTGCTCGACGCCGCCGCCGCGCATCCGTCCTCGCCGCACCAGTACCGGAGGCGGAGGCGGCGCCGGGTGCCGGGGTGCCTCCGCCCGCGCCCGCGCGCCGCGTCCGTCCGCTGCTGCGCCGCCGCGGCGCGGGCCGAGGCGGTCACCACGCGGGTCTTCGTCGTCTCCGACCTGCACACGGACTACCCGGAGAACATGGACTGGGTGCGCCGCTTGCCCGCCGAGGTCGGGGCGGGCAAGGGGGAAGGCGTCGACGCGCTCGTCGTCGCTGGCGACGTGGCCGAGACCAGGGACAACTTCGCGCGCACCATGGAGGTGCTCAGGGAGCGCTTCGCCGCCGTCTTCTACGTGCCAGGGAACCACGACCTCTGGCTGCGCCGTGAGGGCGGACGCTACGTGAGTCCATTTTTCCTCGCATCCCCCTTCCATTTTTCTTCCTCGCTGCATTTTGTTCCTTGTGCTGCAAGCCAGGTGTTTGACGAAATGCCTTGGCGTACCTATTACGGCATATTATGCTGTTTGGTTAGTCCACTCTGATGCCCTCATGGTTTCAGCTAACCGAGTAATTGCACTTAATTTTTTGATACAATGGTACATTGCAACGTTTGCCTGCAGCCTGGTTAGTGTGCCTCCCTGTTTTAGGAGGCCTAATTTTAGACGCAGTGGAGAGTTTACCAATGAGGTTTTCATTTTTGCTAGCTGGTTTCTATCAGCCCCGTCTATCTGTAAACCATGGCATTCAGATTAGTTGTTGCTGGCTGCGTTCCTTTTAGTAACTTATGCAAATTGTTAGATAGTTAGGTTCCAAACATGCTTCAAAGTGTTGGCCTAACTGGAAAATGAAATATGTGGGTTTGTATTGTTAGATAAAGCATAGCTTAAGTGACAGTACATCACATTCTCCTCGAGTACGTCATTCATCTTTTCCTTTTGACGAAATCATTACAGCATTAACCTTATTTGCTACTATATATCATTGGCGAGGCTCTCTCAGTTACTCAAATTATTCCTTCCAGATGGATTCGCTGGAGAAACTGACTGCATTGCTTGATGCGTGTAGTGAGCTGGGTGTGGATACAGGCCCAAGAACAATAGGTGACTTGGGAATCATACCATTGTTCTCATGGTATCACAAGGTTGTATAATTTTCTTGCTTCATTAACATTTAATATTTTGTCTGAATTATATCCACTACTTTCCTAGAATTACACTGCTTTCTCATCTTGCTTAACTGTCCTCCAGAGCTTTGACAAGGAGATGGATGTCAACAGTGTGCGTGTCCTTCGCTCGAAATGGTAGGTTGGTCTTTCCCTCAGTACCTACTCATTTGCAAGACACCATAGTTACCAAGTACTGTTACTTAGTGCAGTTTTAAGATTTTTTGAATTACACATTCCATATCTTCAAGGGGTTTGCTTGATTTATTTTGCAAAACTAGGTATCTCAATATCAACTATTTAAACTATGAGCACAAAAGTAACAAACTAGCCATCCAAACTATAATGTTCAATGAGAAATGTAGCATGCATGCAAGCCATAGGTACAAATATTTACTGGTGCGACAAGCAAAAACAATCGTTCGCTCCTTCTTATTTTCTTATGTAGAAAATTTGACGATCTTTCTTGATATCTTTGAACTGATAGGTTTATGGTTTTGTATAATCAGGCTTGTAAAGACTTCCATGCTTGCCAATGGCCTTCAGACCTGACAAATGATGATGAGGCTCTTGCTCTTTACTTTGACAAGTTGAATGACAAGAATCATGATGCTATTGAAGAAGTGAAAAGTAGCAGCAAACATATATTAACATTTTCACACTTTGTACCAAGGTGCATTTCGCTCTTCCTACCTAGACCTTCCATTTTCTGAGCTTCTGTTTGGTATTTGTTTGACCTTTAGTTCTGGGTATGCTTGACTGAATTACTTGTTGCATGCAATTAATTATAGCCACCCAATAAATACCTTTTTTGCTGCTTCTATTCCTCCTAGCGTCTCAGTTTGTCTGTTGCATCTCTTTCTTGCTTTGTCAGCATCCTAAAGCATTTATATTAATTATTATTGGTAAGTGTGTTTCATTTCTTGTTGCATTTTTATGATGAAAACACCTCTAAGAGGAACCATCTTATTAATCAAGGTGCCAACTTGGACGTAGCATTTGTATTTCTATCTGCACTAGCGACTTCATATTTGACAGCTTTTTTCACCCCAAAGGAAGACATTTTGTGTGGTCCTGTAGCATTTCAATTTCAAATTACATGGAGGAAAACAATAGTTTTCATACTGGCTGTGTAATTACATGAAATTGCAGATATACCAGCAATTGTGAACCTGTGATGGCGGTTATCCTTTACCTAACTGGATTGTCTTGCCCCTGCTATATTTATGTTTTCAGTGTTGTTTTGAAATTGCTTATTGAACATTTAGGTCTTATTATACATTCATGAAACTCCAAGCCCAAAACTAATGTCTTAAATACGACACCTGCAGGCAAGAGTTGTGTCCGGAGAAACGTATGCTTTACTACCCATACCTTCCAAGGTCATTGGCTCTGATTTTCTGGAGAGGAGGCTGAGGGATATACACAGCAACAGAAAAGACGGAGCAGCTTGCCATGTTTTTGGGCACACTCATTTCTGTTGGGATTCTGTGGTTGATGAGATCAGGTACTGATCTGGTGGTCTGGCCATTTCTGAGATCAAGATGCATGATGATTATTCTAACTCATCGATATACCTCCAATGCAGGTACGTGCAAGCCCCTCTGGCATACCCTCGAGAAAGAAAACGTCGGATGAACGGTGAAGGCTGGCTGCCATTTTGTGTATACCGTGACGGTTTCAACCCAGAAATATATCCGGCATTGTGGTCAGACTACTACAACAAGAACAAAAGGGAACCTGAGAACACTCAGCTCGCGCCATGGGTTGCCAGCCATTTCGCGAAGTACCACAAGTTCCACTGACCCTTTCTGAGTTACCTTGGGCTTTTCGCCGAAGTGGATGCAGTTCAGTCTGTTTAGGATGGTGTTGAAACCTGCATTTACCTGGGAAAAGGAGATATTGACGTTTTACCTGTACATGATCTTTTTCTTGTTTCCACTCTTTACCATAACTTTTGGGCAAGTAAGCACCAGCCTCTGTTCGTTGTATCTTGCAGAAATCTGAATAATGTGTATAAGATTCTTCAAAGCCTTGCCGCAGAGATAGTGAAATATAGCTAATTTTATTCATCTAACAAGCATCATCTGTTCATTTGACTTCTCTGTAGTTGAGCTTTTAACTGCAAAGTAACAGATAATTCTGCTTCACCCACATACCACTATTTTAGGTTATTTTTTAATGGGGTATTTGGAAATCATCATCATTTGTCTGAAATCTGAAGAGGAATAGGATTACACGTGGCTGGCGCCTGCCTCCATTCAGGCTTGGGAAGGGAAAGTTTGGCGTGCATCATTCCGTCTTTTCTATGGTTTGGAATGATTAGGAGAGTTTTCGTCTCTACCAGGCTGCCCTTTTCGGGGCGACGATTACAAGTGAATGTAAAAGCGATCGATTTCATTGATTATATGAGTCAGTCTGGTTCGTGAGACGCAGGGAAAGGCTGTCTGGATACCTGTATAATTGACTTGGCCCAGATTGAGCTAATGCAAGATTCCTCCATATAACTAGCTCTGCAGAAACGGGATTGAAATCTGTTTCTCCCGGGAACAGATGGCACGATGTAACTTGGGTACTTTTGGCATATGGGTTCTCTAAAATCGGTCATAAATTCATGCAACCAATCAACGGCCTGGTGCAGCCTCGCTAGAGCAATACAAGCAACAAGGCTTTGCATTGTCTAACCCTGGCTAGAATGTGGTACAGGGTGAGAGGAGGTCGCACTCGTGCTGCGGTAGTCGCCTGAGACATGCGATGTGTGACGTGCGCTCGTGAGCAACCGACTGAGACTCGTGCATCCGGTTGGGATGAGATCATCCTGTTGCAAATATTTGTAACACACTCTCTCTTGATCGAATCCATCTTTAAGATCAATGAATGGTATTTATTCTTCAAAATTTCCTATAAGATAACATTGACCCCAATTTTAAATAAGAAAATTATAGAGCACATGATGATTATTGCGAACTCAAACGGCAAATCCTTTTCTGGAAGAACTCATGAATAGCATCATGCATCTATGTTTCATAGAGGGACGAAGCCAAGAAAGATCTAGAAGGGGCTGATGTAACATAGCGTTAGATGAACATATGTTTAAATTTAGCTACACACTACAAATATTCATATAGATCGGCATGTCAGCCCGACCTCCAGGCTCCAGCCATCATCTTCAACCTCCACATCAGCTTCTCAGTCCCACCTCCCGTTTAGAAATTTATGAAATTTTATGAGGTGCTCCATGGGTGCAGCAACGATAGGGGGGCTGGAGCCCAGCCTGCCCTACCGCTAGCTCCGTCACTGGTTTCATACATACTCCGTAGCATGCAATAAAGTTATTACCGTAAACGCTGAAAGCGTTAAAATCCTTGGACAACATTGTATTTGCCGTCATAGTAATGCCACGACGATGGCCCATGGCCCACCACAGTTTGGGCCGAAAAGACACTTCAGTGCGCGTTCATGGCTCCCGATCCAATGGTGTGTGGGTCATCCAGAGGGAGCGATGCAGACAAGCTTACTTTTATAAGTAAAGTTGTAGCCGTTTGCACTTGCACGTGCCGCACATCCAATATATCCGATAAAGGCATTGTTTGGATCACTCTATCTCTAGTTAGAGTTAGTTTGTAAATTAATTCAAACTAGCTCTAGTTAAAGAGGTGTTTAGATTTAAGATTAGTTTAGGTTAATTTGATAATAAATTATTTTTACAAATCATCCAAATATATCCATGTGGGATCTTATTTTAAAGTATTTATTGTAACGAATTCAATGGTATAATCATAATTTTATTTCGATGTTTGGTTTGTTAATTTTAATATTTTTTGTAGTTGCATACGAGGTGAGTCCCACGTTCTACCACGATAAGCTCAAATTAGCCCAAATAATCACTTCTTTGGAGAGCTAGTTTTTTTGGGTGGGCTAGTTGCAATTAGCTCAATCTAGCTCTCATGTTTGGATACTTTTGGGCTAGTTAGGTGCAAACTAGCTCAAACTAGCTCTAGCCCTAGGATCCAAACGGTGTCAAAGAAAGTTTGAATACAAGAGTGCCGAGTTGATAGCCTGTCACATGGGCCCAACACTCGGACTAGAGCCTAATGCTTGTCTCAAACATCAAACCTTTCCCTCCCTCTGCCCTCCTCTTCCTAAACCAACATATATCCAAGTTATTTGCACCACAATAACCACTATCGTAGGGCCAACTATCTCCACAACCATCTCCCACGCAAAGCAAGCGGATAGCACGCAGCGCATATTTCATATCCCGACTTCCAAACAAGTTTATATTGAAACAAAAAAGAAAAGAAACTAACCAGTAACCAGTAACCAGTAACCAGTAACCAGTCAGCTATCATCTCTATCGACGTCAGCCAAGGGGCAAGAAGGTCTACGATGAAATGTTCACGGTGACAACGCTCATATGCAAGCCCTACATGAGTTGTTCCCAACAGATAGCTCAGTGGGCCCGCACGAAGCAGCGTCGCCACCGCTCGGCTACCCAGACATAAGCCTCTTAGCCGGCACAACAATTTGGGTTGATCTATGTACAATCTAATAACAAAGCTTGTAGTATACCAGAGAGGGTCTAATTATTCATGTATAACTTTAAACTTCTATTGGACGCTGTTAAGCGTGTTGTTTTTTATTGAACATCTTTTCAACCTTTACGTGTTCTACCTGTGCGTGTTCGAGAAAAATATCCATGTGCTTTGTGACACAATTATAAGGAGCTTGCCAAAGAAATCCTTCTAAGAACCCTGACACTAACCTTGTTAGAGAAATCTATTCTCCAAACCTTAACCCAACCTCACTCGAACTCGAGAAGCCTACTGAAATTAGAGAGACGGGTAAAAAGGTCAAACAATAAAATTTGGGTGTGAAGTAAAAGAAAAACCATGACATTACAGAGGTGACAATTCTGCACAAGTGAATTGCTGTGACATACGCGGTGCAAGGTAAAGTAGCGCTAAATCAAAATCAATAAAAGTCGATATGCGTGGCGGATATAAAGACGATCTGCATATAGGATGAACGAATGGATCCAACTTAATATACGGCCCAACAGGCTAAAATTTATAGTGACATATATAAGACCGGTATTGAACACAAAGATTGAGGTCAACTCGGATAAACGCTTCCACCGACCTGTTTATTTTACTGTAAGAAAAAAATACTATTTCAAGACTGATAATACAACTGATAAACCAAACCAAACGAACATGGCAAAAGTTTGTGCATGAGATCGGATCTTTTTGAAAGTGACTGCTGTGTAGCTGCAAAGGTGAAAACAGCCAGCCAGCAGGCTGTGGCTGGCAGCAGCACAGCGATCAGCAGTGGTCGTCTCTTAAACTCGATCGGTCAAGGGTCCAGACGACAAACTACGCAATGCAGTGCGGACGTCCCATATACCTGATCCATGTATGTGCGCTAATGACTACTGATCGAGTACGCAAAGTATACAAAACCAGATATCAAGCCCTGTCTTTTTTTTAAGCTGGAATTTATTACATACATACATACATACATACACACTAGTAACCAGTTGAGATGTACATCATCACCTCTGATTCAACGTCTCCAACGCTGGGGCGGGCGACCAACAAGTAGGTGTACGTATGCCCCCGGCCGCCCCCTTATTAACCACTTCCTCCACACGACACCACAAATACATAATTCCCGACACGTGCATAACAAAACATACATGGCGACAACAGGACTGGGTCCAACCAAGGCGACGCCACCGCGCCGGCCGACTGACTAGCTAGTAGTCCTCCGGCGCGAGCGGCTGGTGGTGCGTGTGCGGCGCGAGCGGCTGGTGGTCGGCAGACGGGATGACAAGGAACTCATAGACGAGGCCGGCGAGGCCAGCGCCGAGGAAGGGGCCAAGCCAGTACACCCAGTGGTGCCTCCAGCGCCATCCAACGAGTGCGGGGCCAAAGACCCGCGCCGGGTTCATCCCGGCGCCGTCAAAGGGTCCTCCCGCCAGAACGTTGGCGCCGAGCAGGAACCCCACGGCGAGCGGCGCGATGGTGCCGACGTTGCCCCGCTTCGGGTCGATCACCGTGGCGTAGTAGGCGTACATGAGGCCGAACGTCATGGCGGCCTCCAGCAGCACGGCGTGCCAGTCGCCGACCCCGGACGCGAGCACGAACCCCGGCGGGCGTGACCCGCCCGTGGCCAGCCGCAGCAGCAGCGTCGCCGCCACCGCGCCCAGCAGCTGCGCCACCCAGTAGAAGACCGCGCGGACCAGGGAGATCCGCCCGCCGATCAGCGCGCCGAACGTCACCGCTGGGTTCACGTGCCCGCCCGACACGTTGATGGCCACCGCCACCGCCACTGTCAGAGCCAGCGCGTGCGCCAGCGCCACGGCCACCAGCCCGCCCGCCGTGCTCGTGTCGTGGTACATCTTCCCTGCACGTACGCAACCATGCGTCGGTCGGTCGTCTCGATGGATCGTCAAATAAACGTACGCTTGCGATCGGGATGCATATTATTAGTAGTAGTTGCGCGCGTACCGAGCGAAAGGACGGATCCCTCGGCGGCGAAGACGAAGATGGCGGTGGCGATGAACTCGGAGATGGCGGCGCGGATGGTGTCCGGGTGCGTGGCGTCCTCGCTGCGCCCCACCGTGAACCGCCGCCCCGGACGCGCGCCCGTGCTCATGTCGTCGCCCCAAATGAAAACTACCCAAGCAAAACCTTGCTGGTTCAATTCGCAGTAGCCGCTAGGGGTGCGTTGCGTTGCTCTCTGCTTCGTTTGGAGCTGCCGCGGTAGCGTTAAGAGAGGACGAGTGTGCAGTCAGGAGGTGCGGCGACGTCCAGCGCGCGTGGCTTATAACGTGGCCGGGCCGCGCGCGGCGCCGCGCCACGTGTGGGCGCAGCGGGCCAGCTGGGCGGCACGTCCCGTCCATGCGTACGCGGCTGCTGCGTGCGAGCTCCCGTGCTCATCTCTATCCGCGGGCTCGGGGGTCGCGTTCGCGTTCCAGACTGCCAGGTCACGGCAGGGCACGTTACGGCGAGGAGGTGTACGTTTCCCTAGGGATAGATATACATGGTGCAATGCCTCTCTACAAGTTGCCGTCTGATGATGATGTATACGGTGGGTGGTCTACTACTATTTCTTGAGCTTGGACAGAGGCAGACAAAACTATGTGAGCATACCGCGAGTACGGCCTTTACGGGCGCATAAAGTGGCGTAAAGCCCGAGCACGGTGGCCCGGCACGGAGATGGCACGAGCCCGGTTTTGTGCGGACCCGAGCTGGCTGGCCTGGCCACACCCAGGCACGGTGGGCCGTCAAGGCACGGCCGGGTCGGCACGCTAAAATATCTAGGCACGACAATATATAAAATTTTAATATATAATAGTTACAAATCTAAATATACATCAACTCACATTGCATCCAACATGAAAATGAACCAAATTTGCAAAAAAACATAAAAATAAAACAAATTTGCATAAAAAACATAAAAATGAAGCAAATTTGCACCAAACTCACATTGCATCCCTTGGATAGCTTTTGCCAGAGGAGTCACCCGAGTAACTCGCGCTCATTTTTTTTTCTGGATCGGGCGTTTCATCGGACTGGCTCCGCTCCGAATAGGTCTAGTCAATCCAGAAGCTAATTTATTTCGAACCAGGAATAAGTGTTGTCACTCGTTCTAGCTCGGGATTAATTTTAAAAAGTAGAAGGTCCGGTTTCGTTTCGGGTCATATAGACAAGAAAAAGAGAAACATATTTTTGTTCCGAATGATTTTCATTCTAGACCGGCATAAAACAAACACACATTTTAGTTTCCATCCGGATTAAAAATGGACCGCAACAATCCACCTAGAATGGGTCAATCTGATGGAAACAAACAAATCCTAAAGTGAACAAAACCTAAGTGGAAAGAAGTTTTTAGAGGTTACACGATCGGTCGCTAACGGTGGCAAGGGTCATCGTTACCGAGCCGCAGCTTCCCTAATAAAGATGTGCAAACGTGTCATGTGTCGTCTGGCACAGGAGAAAGCACGACGAGGAGCTACCTATTGCGGATGCAGAGAGCCTTGTGGATGAGGAGATCGCCAAGTAAATCTCTAATCGGCGGTGGGGAAGTGTCGAGGAAATATGCGTCGCAGTCTACCTAGAGAGTATCCCACGGTAGTAGATTGTTAGGCGGAGGTGTGGCAACGGCGATCAAGCGTAACACAGAGAGCGTAGACACGGCGATTTAGACAGGTTCGGGCCGGCGAACCGCCGTAATACCCTACGTCCTGTGTTCTGGTGGCTAGATCGATCTCGTATATCAAGTTACAAGATCTGTAGATGATCTGAGAGAGGTTGTCTGGGGCTTTTCAAGGGGGTCCCTGCTCGCCTTATATAGCTGGGGAGCAGGGTTACAATTTCCATATCCTAACAGATTACGATCGGTCCCTTATGGCAAGGGATCCGAGTCTATCTACTAAGATCTTCCTTGGCGAGCAAGTCTTCTTAGGAGTCCTTAGCGAGCACGACGGACTGGTCGCGTGCCGCAAGGCCTCGTGGGCTGGGCCGTCTCCTGGTCGGCAGGCCCAAGAAGGTCCCTGGGGATATGCCGAGGTTATATCCCCAACAGGAAGGGAACAAGATAACATAGGGTTAGGAGCGTATTGGGCTGCATTATAGATATGGCCTATAGTGGTAATAACGGGCCTATAACCGGGCCAAGCCAAGATTTTACGGGTTGTGCCGCCCGACGTGCCTGGAGAGTGGCCCAAGCATGACCCTACATGGAGCCGTACTATACTCGTGTCGGCTAAAATGTCGTGCTTTGGATTGGGCCATCGTGCCCCAAGTTGCATGCACATCTTTATTCCCTAACTATCAAATATTTTTAATTGTAGCAATTCACTGGGCTATGAATTCACCTCGTTCTCTTTCCAGTTTTCCACCAGTGGATACCCACTCGATTAAGGACAATGACGACTCCACCAAATGCTTCCTCGATAGCTTCATCAACGAAGTAACACGTAAGAGGGACTCCACTTATTCATGAGCCTCCAAAGCAGCCCCTGCTAAGCTAGTGATATCGGTGCAAAACAGATAGTTGGTGGCTCAATCCCTCTCCCGTGTACCTGCTTCCATGCGAGTGAGATACTGATCATGCACCGCATGAGCTTCACCAAGGGTCCATCAACACGGTCCGCGTCGGAGCTGGAGGTCTTCGACAAGCTCTTCGGTGGTGACCTAACTGCATCTGAGACCGTTAGCGCTTGATGAGCTCTTCTCGGTATTTGGTTTAGGTAGCCGCAAAGACGCGAGGCCACGTCCTAGGTCTCACCGTTATGTCGGTATTGGTCGTTTCTTCGAATCTAGAGATCTCTTTCTAGGATGGTCTAGCAACGACTGCATTAGGTTGATCTCCTACGACGCCTGATATAAGCACGTTGTTTGTTTATCTAATCTCTTATACTTAATACAATGAGACGCAAAAGAAAAAACATTAGCAACTCGCTCTCCTGTCTAGAGCCTCAGACAAACACGTCGAAACTACTTTCCGGCCAAAGCAAACTAATTTCTACAAGCATTTCATCAAACAACTTATTTGTAATTGTGTATGAACAACGCAGAGGATGGACTAAACTTTAGGTATAACAAAGTTGACAACATAGACCATACACCGTACCATACATGAAGATTTACAAAACCTAAGCTCTCAACTAGTGATGTTCACAAGACTAAGTGTTAACTCATGAAAGCATAATCTCTAAATACAATAAAGGACTACTTCACTCGTTGCCTCATCTATTCGTGCCTTACCAACCAACCACCGCCTACACTCTCTTTCTTGTGCCATTCGGGTAACACGGTCAAGGCATCGCCTCCTATCTTGGCCGAGTGGAGGCCCAACCGGCAATGGGGATTGTGGATCTTTTGATAAGTTGAACTTTGAGTTGTGGTGGCTATAGATGTATAATTTGCAGCCAGGATCATGTGTCATGCTCTAGTGCACTTTACGGATGGCATCTTCAGAGATTTTTGGAGTTAATTTGCTTGGGCTTGTCTGTATCTCATAAAAAAATGAGAATGAGGTTAGATCCAATCAAATCACTTGGATTTAGAATGAGATTCTAGAACCCCAAGTATCTACTTCAAATCAACAATTTGAAGATCTTCGTTGTGCAAGGACAATAATCACTATGAGAATGAGATCCAAACTTTCCTTCTTTTTAATCTAGAATTCAGATTTATTTTATCCACTATATAGTCTAAATTCTCATTGTGAGAATGCGATCTATATGGACCCTTAAACTAAATTGGTCAAAAGAATGACACCCAATTTGGATATATTAACTTGGCAGTCCATACAATATTTGTTTTAGAATGCAGGTACATCATCCAAGTGGACTACATACCACCCGACAGACTCGGCCCAAAAGCCGCAAAGAGTATCGGCTATACTATTACAAGAACTGGACACGCCAACACTTTACAATTTATAAACTCTAAAATCATCAAGCTCTGAATCTCAGCTATAACACCACCAAAACAACAAGGCCATACTCATTCCCTTCTACTGCTGTCCTGACCAGCTATGCATCCGAAATAGTGTCTTTCCGCAAAAAGAAAAGAAATAGTGTCCTCTTTTTTTTTATTATGAAAACAATAGAGAAAGAGTCCTTCCCTATGATACTTGAGCCCTAGTATTTGGTAATTTTATTTTGTTTGGAAATCAATAATACATGTTCAGCATATAAATCGGCTAAACAAAATGTACATCACAAAATAGATGTTAAATAAAATTTTCAGCGCAAAATACCGTCTACATGAAACTAATCTGCTGCAAGCATAACAATTGGATGGGCACAGTTAAATCACCTCAGCCTAATCCTGTAGCTTGAATGTGTATGACTATTATGCAGGCATGATATCTTAATCTGATGGTTGATGCACTGGTTTCATCATCAAGCAAATAACATGCTCCTTCACTCTAGACCTACGTACAAATATGGCTGGAATTAAAAATTTAAAATGCGTACCGGAGCTCATCATCCCGAGCTGAGCAGTGAAATAGTGAACATTGAACCTGACGAGTTCACGTCCTTTTCTCTGATTGCACCAGAGCAATCGACCAGGGAGCATCGACGTACTACTTCCTGCTCGATTGCAATTGAAAAGGGAAGAAAAACTGAAAGCGAAACGATTATGACATACTGTAGTACAAATCAAATAAATTCGAAATGAAGAAGATCATGTCGACCAGCCCACATTCTGTGCATCGTCGTACGTAGAGCTAGGCAGCTAGCTCGATCAACGACGATCTAGCTCTGGTCCGTCGCCGGCGGCGATCTCGTCGATCATCCTGACGACGTCCTGCACCTTGGGCCGCCTGTCGGGCTCGACGGCGGCGCAGAGGAGAGCGACCTCCGTGAGTCGGAGCATGTCCCCGTGCCGTCCCCGGTCGCCGACGATCTCCACGTCGAGGATGTCCGTGGACCACTCGTGGCTGAGCGCCAGCCGCGCCCACTCCGCCAGGTCGCCGTCCTCCTCCACGGGCACCTTCCCCGTGACCAGCTCCAGCAGCACCAACCCGAGGCAGTAGACGTCGGCGCGGGACGACAGGCGCCTGCCGCCGCCGCGGCGCGCGAACTCGGGGCACTTGGCCACCGCCAGCCGGTGCGCGTGGTGCGGGAGCAGCGGGTGGAAGCCGTGGTCCGTCAGCTTCGGCACCGCCTGCTGCTTCTGGCCACCATCGGGAAGAGCCGAGGAGAAGAAGACGAGCACGTTGGAGGACTTGAGGTTGCCGTGCGGCGGGCGGTGAAAGTGCGGCATCGACTTGTGCAGGTACGCCAGCCCGCGCGCCATGCCCTGCGCTATCGACAGCCGCGCCGGCCACGGCAGCGGCGTCCTCCCCTCGCCTCCCCCTCTGTTTCCATGCAGGAGCTGGAAGAGGCTGCTGCACCCGGGGACGTGCTCGTACACCACCAGCTTCTCCTCCTTGGAGTAGAAACACGCGACGAGGTCGACGATGTTGTCGTGCCGGAGCTTGCCCAGGAGCTGCATGGTGTGCGTGAAGTCCCTCCGCGGCACGTGCGACATGTTGCGCAGCCGCTTCACGACGACGACGACGGGGCCGCCGGCCTGGAGGGTCACCCGGTACGTGATCCCCAGCCGTCCCTTGCCGAGCATCTCCGCCGTGGACCGGAAGAGCTCGTCGAGGTCGAAGCTGCTGCCGCCGTCGTCGTCAGCGCGGAAGAACTGCAGCTCGGCCCCCTTGCCGCTGGATTCCGTGCTCCGGCTGCCGCTCCCTCGTTGGACCTGCTCCACTTCCACCTTGTCCTTGATCTCCTCCGCCGCCGTCACTTTCGCATTGTACAGACCACAAGTCCCCGTCGTCAGAAACAAGAGGAAAGAGGAGCCAGGAAGGAAGGAAGTGATCCGATCGATTTGTCACCTCACCTGCGGCACGGCCACCGAGACGGACCTCCTGGCTCTTCTTCTTGTGGTGCAGGAAGATGAACACAGCCGCAAACGGCACCAGCGCCGCGATGAGGGAGATCGCCACGACGCCCCACGCCGCCAGCCTGAACCGCAAGTAGTGCTTCCGTGCCGCGCGACCGCCCGGTCTGCTGCTGCTTCCATACGACGCTGGGTCACCGGACGACGTCGTCGTGGGCCCCTCCCGGCCGCCGCACTCGGCGTTCACAACCCTGCCACAGAGCCTGAGGTTGTGGTCGAACGCGCTGACGGGGAACCGGCGCAGCGCGCCGGTGGCGGGGACCTCGCCCTGGAGGAAGTTGTAGGAGACGTTGAAGACGACGAGGCCGTGCTGCTGGAACGCCGGGACGGTGCCGTTGAGCAGGTTGTCCTGGAGCTGGAGCCGCTCCAGCTCCGGGAGCGACGTGGCGTAGCCGCGCGGGATGGGCCCCGAGAACCGGTTGCTGGACAGGTCGACGGCGCGGAGCCGCGACAGGCCGTCCAGCCCCGGGAGCGCGCCGTGGAGCGCGTTCCCGCGCAGGGACAGCGCCTCGAGGCGCGACACGCCACGGAGCGCGCCGCGCGGGAGCGTGCCCGTGAGCTGCGCGCCGTCGAGCGCCACGCCGACCACGCGCCCGTCGCCGTCGCACGACACGCCGCGCCACCGGCTACGCTCGCCGTGGCACGGAGGCCCCGTCCAGTTGGAATGCAGGTCCAGCGCCGACCGCAGCGTGTCGCGCAGCACCACCAGGTCGCGCCGCTCCTCCCGCCGCTCCTCCAGATCCAACTCCGTCACCTCCGCCGCGCCGCCCCGCTCCAGAATCACCGCTACGACCCACGAAGCGACGAGCCACCGCCAGTGCCGCGGCCTCCACTTGTTGCGTCTGTCACACTTGCTCCCGTTCATGGCGGCTCTGCTCGCGTCAAGCAAGCAACATGCATGCATGAAAAGTACTAGTCGATTTTCCACCGACGAGACGAGGGTGATAAACAGATCGATCCTTGCAGGAAGATGCTTGCCGAGATGTGCAAGGCAAGGGAGACGGAGGGACGCCCGGGTGGTAGTAGGCGGCAGTAGTGCGTGCTGGTACTGGTAGCAGCAGGAGGGCGCTGGATTTTTGGTGGATTCGACGTGAACATCTGGGCAGTTCGGTCGCGGCTGCAGGCGACGGGCCAACCGATCCGGATGGACGCAGCTGGAGTGTGGCAGAAGAGCTCAGAGCTGATAAACCTCAAGTGCGAGTGCCCGGGTGCTGAATTGGTTGAGACCAGAGAAACGCGATCCAACCTACGTACTCTTTACTCTTTATATAAAATCAGTATATGGATTCTATATTAATAAGAAAATAAGAATTGGCCTAGTTTATAAGATAAACTCTTTATATAAACTAGCAAATATGTCCGTGCGTTGCAACGGGAGGAAAAAAACTATAGCCTACAGAGTGACAATAAACAAAGTCTAAAATTTAGTATTATATATATACAATAATTTATACATAAAAAACAACGTCATTTGTCAGATGCTTAGTTTCGACAATTTACAATTGGCACTGCAGCTCTTGCCAATGCACGAGAGCACCTCGCCGAGCTTAGTCATGACGATAGAGGTTTGGAGTGTCAAGACCACCGCGCTACGGACGGTTGTGATCGAGAACACCGTGAGCCCATTGTGCGGCTGTTAGGTATAAATATTGTTTATACTTGGGTTCCGCGGGCTGGTGTAGCGTGCTCCACGAGCGTGCACTATCACCCCACCAGGAGGGCTATCCGGCACCGGCACCGGCACGAGCACGTTATCGATTTCCGATTTTGTTTTATAGGCCTATTATCTGACTGATTTCTTACTTTCCTTTCTTATGCGATATTTGTGAAGTTTTCCTAGATTGTGCTGCTCTAGCACGAGAAAGACATGAATAGATAAAAATCAATTTAAGAAGAGAAATATATATGGAAATAAATTTGTAGCATTGCGTGATATATATATATATATACACCACCATGTAGCATACGTGTTCTATATTTTTCTCTATTATTTTTTCTTTTCTGTTTTCTATACGGAGTCCGGTATTTATTTTTATATGCCTATCCTTAGCATAGCATACGTGTCCTATTTTTTTTCTATAGATATTTTTCTTTTTCTTTTTCTTCCTTTTCTATATGGAGTTCGGTATTTACTTTTTTTCCTTTTTTATACGGAGTTCGGTTTAATAACGTGGCCGTCCTATTCTTTTTTCCTTTTTTTTATAAATTTCTTCGTTTCCTTTTTCTTCTTTTTTTATATGGAGTCCGGTTTATAACGTGTCTTTTTTTCTTTTCCTTTTTTATTGTGTTCTTATTTTGTCCGTACAGAATAAACTATTTATTGTCAGGTAGTTAAGGGAGATGGATACAAAAACAAATGGATGGACGAAAAAAAAACCTTAAAATTTTGGCTCTTTATTAATAGGTAATATAGATTCAGTATATAGCTTTTATATTAATAAGAAAAGGAGAATTAGCCTAGTTATTTATAAAGAGCCTAGAACTACAAGCTCAAGTCTAGAAGCAGATAAATAAAACGAAAACTACAAAAATTCTCTTACATTATCACAAACTAACTATGCTTTCGAGTCATATATAGTTGTCAAACTCGTCAACAGGACGTTGCCATCGTGGAGGGAGGAATGGTAGACAAGATGTCAGTGCTCACGCAATGCCTTCAGAAAGACCGCGTCATCCAGACTTTTGCACTAACCTCAACCGTCCTACAACAATTAGTCAAATGGAGCGCATCCAATGCACAACAAGAACAACAGGAGGAGAACTTGGAGAAGACGCACATCTCACCGAAATGAACCAACATCTGCGGACCACCGACCGATCTACCACCACAACACCATGTATGCCACGTGGCCACGCCACATCAAAGCCTTCGTTCCTTAATGTCCGCGGCCACCTGCATCAGATCCGGTATGACGTGCATTTTTAGTGAAAATAATTAAAATAAATATTTGGGGCGAGAAATTTTTTCCACGCAGTGGATCCAATATCCACCAAGGCTTGCAGGCCAGGCCGATTGCTCAGATCTAATTATGATGTTGTAGAATACTCCTAGTAGACTATAGCAATGATATTAAGATACTCAGAATGCATAAACTATCTGATAATTTCTATGCTACAAGAAACTACCTATAGAAACTATGCTTCCCAACGCTGTACTTGCTAGAGTGTTCAACAAAAAAATCCCACCAATAGTTAGGGAAACAATCTCAATAATTAATGCTTGTTCTTACCATTAGTGTGTTTTTAGGCACTCGATTTATTATGTATGTCAGACTATGTATTTTTTAGATTATGAAGAGAAATATTCAGCTTTGTTTTTAAAATGAGAAAAACCCTATTACAACCCAATGACCCAGTCGAGTTTACATACAAATTAATCACATCTGATAATTCAATTCGTGAAATAAAAGACCATACAAAGGATGCGAAGGAGCCCATTGCCAACCCAAAGTGGACCAGAACCAAAGCTAATATTTCCCCTTGAATAAAATATTCAGATGAGTTTTTTGTCAACATTTGACAAAGAGAATTTGGATCCTTGTTAGCCATCAAAGACTGTTATTTTCCTTCTATGCCAAAAAATCCAACAAGTCAAGGCTAAGGGTTGGTTTAAGTAGCTATGGTCATATAAGAGTGGTACATTGAGACTTTATCATGATTTATGGTGTGTTTGGTTGGTTAAAACGGGTTTGTTTCTTATTCAAATCACCAGAATCATCTCCGAACGGGTTTCTTGGACTGAGAATTGAAATTGAAATGATTCACATTTCCTTCTTCTAGGTTCAAAACACCTATGGTCTGGTTTCGCGCCATTCCGCTCCTCCGGCCCTTGGACCTACCTCTCTTTTGACTTAGCCACCGCTACTTACTTGTGGTTGCAAAATGTTTTATTTTTCATGTAGATTCTCCTCTCTATCATAATCTAAATCTAATCAGCTACTCATTTTACTTCGAAGGAGGTAATATCTCAAATGAATCAAGGTCATTGATTTTATTTTAATTTTTAAGTCAATTAATTAATTAATTAATTTAGGAAAAGAAAAAAAACATCATTAAATCGTCACATCAGGGAATAGAGAATCCAGCGCATGACGCCTTCCTTTTGCATGCGGACAACCCCCTTCCAGCGGGCTCAAAGTGGATTCATTGCTATTTTAGTTCTGTTTTTTACGTTTTGCTAATATATACATGTATGTATACATTACACGTACAAAAAAGTTTGGACTGAATACTCTTAATAAATAATTTAATCTACCTATACATATGGATCAAGTTATTTTTCATATTTGAATTTATTGATATTTTGTCTTAAATTTGGTAAAAAAAAAATCATGTAACTTGACAAGTTCTAAGTATGTAGTGGACATGTACACGTACGGCAGGGTTGCTTGAATAAAATAATTGGTAGATTAATATGCTAGCCTATGTCATATCCAAAGTTTATAAAATAAAAGGGTTGCCCTGGTTTTGAATCCTAATTATGATTTTACCCTTATTTTCTTTCACTTTATATTTTTACCTCTCCTTTTTCAAAAACAAAGGCTCCGTTTATCCCTATTCCTAACACTGTTACCTGCATCCGGAATACTATTGTGTTTCTGTCCTTGTTTTGAACGCTAATTGTGATTTTACCCCCACTTTCTTAAAATGATGTGTCTAAATATTGGTTAACATAATGTGTCTAAATATATATGTCAAAAAAAGGGTAGATTCACATGCATTAAGATAAGTAGGAGCAATTTTGCATGGGAAAAGTTGTCCTTACTAAGCCTATTTGACACCGTTACCTGATGTTCACGGAGTAGGGGTAAACTTAGACTTCGTTTTCAAAAATCACAATGATGGAGGGGTAAAATCACAATTGGACATCAAAGTAGGGGCAAGAACACAATAGCCCCAAATAAAAAGGTTTATCAGATTCAATAGATCTTGT
>CM039124.1:37259410-37425229 GCA_022036555.1 Microstegium vimineum | reverse complement strand
AATCTTGACTTGTTTTTTTTTTGTATAGTCTACAATACTGCTGACTTCTTTGACTAACTGAATTGTGTTGTGTAACTTGGAACGCTACTTTTTTTAATAGACACCTAAGCCCTCCTTGCATTGCCTTGTTTAATATTCGTATGATTTAGTAAATAATAGACATGACTGTTTATTTCTTTATTAAGCCTCTAGATACCTTAAACTGTCTACTTTTAGTCGTCACATTGCCTGTTCCATACATTTGACTGTTGCAGCAGGAGGTGCCGCCAAAGAAAAGGGCAAAGTTAGCTGCAAAGAGGATAAGAAAGATGCAAGAAGAGGAGAAGCGCTTGAAAGAGAAGGAATTTGAGATGGCTTTTTTCAGGGAATTTTGGCCTGATAATGTGTAAGGCAGAAACTTCAACAATTGACATTGTAGCTGCTGACCTTGCCTGATAGAGCGAATGTATAGGCTTGCCAAATGCTTGGCAAGTTTTGCAACCGTTCTGTCCTACTGCCATCCCAATTGTACTGGCCTACAAAATGTTACCCATCCAGTCCGTGGATGATTTCACACGTGATTTGTGGCTAGGGTTCGGCACATAGCTCTTCATCCATGTAAGGGGCAAATCCAGTGTAGAATAGTTCATGCCATATGATCTTCTAATTTTAATACATGATAAATGTTTTTTTTATTCATATCTGTGTACAATATTTTGCATTGCCAAAACAAAGATCTATGACTCAGAAATCAGGCGATAGTTCACTATTCGTTATGGGCTTTTCTTATATGTACTCCATTACCCATTGAGCATAAGGGAGGCGATCCATTTCAATTGTGCTATCTTTTATGAAAACAGAAGCTTTTTTTTTTTAATACTAGCGTTTGAGGAAAATGCACCAACGGTCCCTGAAGTTGGCATGATGTGTCATTTAGGTCCCCGAACTTTCAAAGTGATATCTGCATGTCTCTAAACTTGGCAGAGGGTGTCATCTAGGACCCAAACTTTTAAAGTGATCAGTCCCAGTTACTGTAGCTATTTCGGCACAAAATTTTTAAAAAGAAAATCTAAATTCGAGGCACTGTATATCGTAAAATATTCTAAAAATTGTATCTTTTTAATACGATCTCGGATGAAGTTGATTTTTATATAAAATTTGTAGCTCTCGACAGGATCTACAACTTTCTAGTTTTGAGTTTTTAAATTTGAGGTCGTTAAGACACTCAAAAAAATTAAATACATTTTTAGCAGTATATTAATCGTGTACAAGCGCTTGTCACTTTAGAAAAATCATATCTTTTTTATACGCTATTAGATTGAGATACTTTCTATATAAAAGTTGTAGCGCTCGATGACACCTATACCTTTCTAGTTTTGAGTTTTTCAATTTAAAGTATTTAAGATGCTAAATTTTTTTTAAAATGTAAAACCACTTTACATGAACTAAAATCATCATTTTAATTTTTTGTATTTTAACTATTTAAAAGTTATGATTTCAAATTTTTTTGCATTTTATATAACTCTCTTGTAATGAGCGCTTGTAACTTTTTGCATTTTTAAAAATTAAAACACTAATTTCAGTTCATGTATATTGGTTGTATTTTTATTTTTTTAGAATATTAAAGATTTTAAATTAAAAAACTCAAAACTAGAAAGTTGTAGGTGTCATCGAACACTACAACTTTTATACAGAAAGTATCTCCATCTGATAGCGTATAAAAAAGATATGATTTTTCCAAGACGATAAGCGCTTGTATGCGATTAATATACCGCTGAAAATGTTTTTAGTTTTTTTGAGTGTCTTAAGGATCTCAAATTAAAAAAAATATATCTAGAAAGTTGTAAATCCCGTCGAGAGCTACAATTTTTATATAAAAATCATCTTTATCCGAGATCGTATTAAAAAGATATAATTTGATATAATTTTTAGAATATTTTATGGAATATATATAGTGCCCCGAATTTAGATTTTTTTTTAAATTTTGTGTCGAAATAGCTACAGAGGACTTGGATGACGCCCTCTGACAAGTTTAGGGACTTGCAGTGATTACTTTGAAAGTTTAGGACCTAAATGACATCCTCAGCTCAGCTAAGTTTAGGGACCTGTAGATATCATTTTGAAAGTTCGAGGACCTAAGTGATATCTCATGTCAACTTCAGGGACCGCCAGTGCATTTTACTCCTAGCGTTTCTAGGATTGGCCCTTAACTTCTTTTTCTTTTCATATTATAATTTCTTGTGTTCTTACCCTTCCTTGAATTCTAAGCCTGATGATTTTCTAGCTACAAGGTCATGCAATTCCTATTTTTTTTTGTTGAAGCTGACAGTTTTCGGCAACAGTTATATATGTGTATGCATCCATGGAACTAAATTGCTATATTACGTCAACACATGGATGCAACTTTTCAGAAGTTTTTGTTCCCCTTATTCTTGAAAGGGTACTCCATGATCTACTGCATCAATGTGTAGAGTTGTTTGGAGTAACGTTAAAAGTTGACTTAATTAGGCGACATTCCCGTCGACAACGAGGTGTCTATGGTGACTTCGTGAACTTTAAGATTTGCCGGCTCAATCCTTCGAAGGTGCTCATAGGGGTAGGGTTTACGTGCGTGTGTTCGTAGGGACGAGTGTACGTGCGTGTTGAGTGTCTGCGTTGTACTTTGTACTTAAAAAAAAAGTTGACTGAATTACTCATAGATTTTGGTACTCTTTCTCAATATATAAAATAGCATCAATACTTATAATACTAAATTAGTATCACTACCAATACAAGGTTAATAAGATTTACAGAGTTGACTGTTACGCGAAGCTCACTTTTAGTTTTAGGAAGTCAAAACCAACGTCACTCAACTCTATATAATGATATATCCAGTCTTCCAAAACATATATTTGAAAATTTATTAATACCAAATAAATCAAACCTTTTTTTGGGACAACCAAATAAATCAAACCTGATGTATAAACATATACCATCGATGTATTTCTAGTTTTGATAAAGTTTAGAAAAATAGGAAATAGATACACCACTAAAACATATTTAATTAAAAATTTAACAAATATATTTTACTGATATACACCTTGATGTATTTTTGTATACTAAACTAGCTACATAAAAGCTAGAATGATTTTATTTAGGACAAACCAAAATGGCCTACATTTTTAGGAAAAGAGGGAGTAGCTCTCTATTATTCACGCATCGTCCATAAAATGAAACTGTATAACAAGGTTAAACTCGTCGGGAGAGCTAATTTAAGAAGCTTCTAAATACTAATGCATCGTCATTCGGTCACTCACTGGCCGTACTTGGCCTTGTAGTCCGTCCACAGCTCCTGCACGCACTTGCCCAGGATCTGCACGAAGTAGTCGTCGCTGTAGCCGTTCATCAGCTTGGCGTTGAGCAGCGCGACGAAGCCCGGGCGGAGCGAGTCGCAGTAGTCCAGGAACCACGCCGTGACGTCGTAGCCTTTGTCCCAGCTGCTCCCCTGTCCGGGCTTCACCCAGTGCGCCGGCGCGTACCCGGCCCGCAGCCGGACGAAGTCGGCGATCCCCTCGAACACCCACCAGTGCGCCTCGTAGTCCTGCAGCCCCCACTGCCACACGTGCACCGTCTCGTGGTACAGCACCCCGGTCACCTCTGTCCTGACGTCGCCCGCCGTGTAGTTGTTGACGTAGCCGGCGTTGAGCACGATGGTGGTGCCGTCGGTGTAGGCGACGCCGTCCGTGGCAGTCACCACGAGGGTGACGTCGTCGACGGGCCGGCGGTCCGCGGGGCTCGTCTGGTTGAACACTGCCCATGCGAAGCAGGAGGCGTCGGAGAGGACCTGCGCCGCGTAGCTCGCGCCGTAGTCCCGGTCGAAGCGCTGCCCGCCGGGTGTCGTCGTTGCGTTGTTTATCACCTCGAATGTTACGGCGCCGGCGGTGGCGACAGCGGCGGCTAGGAGGAGAACGAGAGAGGCGGCGAGCTTCATCTTGTGCGCGGTACTAGGCTATAGCGTGCAGCGCACGTGCTCGGCCGGTGCTCTGTGAGCGAAAGGGAGGTGGTCAGGGTCAAATTTATAGGCAGGTCATATCATATTTTGATCTGCATGCCGGAGCTTGGTATATGGTGTGTTACCTTGTTTGGTTCTCCAAATTCTTGTATCAATCCTGTTCCTGTATTGGCATGTTGGCAACACTGCTGAAACGAACAGCTGTGCACCACACATAAGTCATCCTAGCATGCCCTACCATACGTACGCAGCCGACCGATCGTCATTAAGTACGTCCCTGGTTTTGTCAGTAGTATATATCGTCATTTGCAACATGTGTTTAAGAACCGCGACAGTGCTTACAAATGTCAGGCTGCCCTGCATTTGTTGCGTTGCTCTTGCCGACTTGCCGGCAATGCAGCCTGTCAATGTGTACGCTAAGATAAACTATATATGATAAGATAATATAAGCGGGTTATATAAAAGAATATTAATATTTGTAATACATATTTAGTATAGTTAGATATAGATTATTGAGTATATTTTTATAATAAATTTATTTAGAGATATTTTCTATAATTTAGTCAAAGTTAAGAAAGTTTAACCTACACATATTTTATAACGTCATCTATTATGAGACGGAGGGAGTAGTGATCATAGTTATTAAAAATTATGGTTTTGGTGTACAGTTTATTTATACTAGTAGGATTTTAATATGCTATTTTTATGACTTCTAAATTTGCAATCTTATGATTGAGCTAAGATCTTATCTAAATGGAAACTCCTTGATTCGATTATCTACGTTTTTGACAACCTTGCTATCACTTACTACTACTTCCTTACTGTGTGCCAAATGTTCAAAATGTCTTGTTCGTTGATATGATGTTTGTCTGTGAAAAAAGAAAAGATATAAATGGATCAAATAAAGCAGTATGATTAGATACAATATCGAGCCTGGAACAACTATCATTTGACAATTTCAGATGTTGGTCCATCGTATATATAGGAAAAAGTCTACTTAACCCATCAACTAATTGATGGTTGTCTACTTCACTATCATCTATAAACTAGGTATTCTACTCTTTAAACTATTAAAACCCGTCTAAATTACTCCCGAGACAGTTTTGAATTTGCTGATGTGGCATAGTAAAAAGTCTATATAACTCTCTAACAATATAATGGTTGACTGGTTGACTGTATGACCCTTAATACACCATGTATTAGGGACCATTTTGGTGATGGGGTGCTTGAGCCCAGGATTTTGAACAAATGTTTATCCTCTACATAGTGTTGTGCATAACATACTGTGGGTTATGCTCTCTAAGTTGAAAACTTTCCATGTTCCCTATCTCTTGTGTCTCTGTTCTTGGATTACGTGCTCTATATCAGTAATGTTTATATTACTTATTTGTATCATTCTTAGGACCATTTGATACAATGACTATCTTTTTTTTATTGGTACTTACACAAGTATATGAATTATTATTTGTTGTGTACAAAACCGCATAACCCGCGTGTACACATCGCTTACACTATTCACTACTCGTTGGGTGACCGAAGAACTATTGTTCTACTCTGCTCGCTTGCGCTATTTAGCAAGCTTAAATCCGTACAAATCAGTCATAAAACAGTGTTTTTTTCTCCCAACAAACCAACCGTATAAAGTAGAGGCCGATTTACCAGCCGAATAGATAGATGCTTCTCTATTTTAGCCATACATTCTTATTTCAGATTCAGATGTTTACAATTGTTTTGGAAAAGCTTGTGAAGTGCTCTATACCTTGAATGTGATATCAATCCAATTTTACCAATTACAAATAAAGTCTTAGATAAGCTCAAATCAACCATCTCTTTTTGTCAACTTTAATATCTTCCTTTCTTTGTTTTCTTACATCCTTGAATCCATCTAATATATCTTTAACAGCTGGTTAGGTCTAGTGATTGTTTTGACATCTAAATCACCAATACCAAACATGATCATGCATATAGGGCACTATCCATGTGATCCTATGATGATTAATGACAACATAATCTACGCTAGAAAAAGAGGTTTTTGCTAAGATACTTCCAAATAACTAGAAATTTTTATAGGTGCTTGATTAGATGCTTTGCTTGAAGGGATGAGATTAGCGGTACATTTTCAGTGTTTCACCCACATTTAAAGTTATTATTACATTAATAATAATACTTTAGCTTGCTGTAATAAGCTTAGTTGATCTGTCACACACAGTGACCCTTTGTGGCTTAATAATGACGCTTCCGCTATTTTACATTGTTTATGGATTTTTTTTCTGCCGATTTTTATACTCTAGCACGAGAGAAGATATGTCAGTGACTTCTTAGGTTTAAGTGGAGCGCCGGGCTGTTATACGGTATATATAGCCTGTGCCGCTGTGCGCCGGCAGGTCATCACGTACGCAGCATGGTGCGATCCACCGTATCCCGGGTGGCAGCCGCGCGCGCCTTCTTTTCCACGCAGCTTTTGACGCACAGGCACAGCTAGCAACGCAGCCTGGAGCATTAACGCAGAGAAAATCGCGGAGGACGTGCAGGCGCGGGACGTGCGCGTCCATTTGGCGTCGTCGTAGACATATCTTCATGGACTAGCACATGTCTGTGGTGTGGGTTGCTACGGAAGCCTCAAAATATTTTACCTTGAGTATAAGAATGAGATCCAAATACTCAATTTTTTTATCCAGAATCTAGATTCACTATCTAGAATCTAAAATATCACTATGAGAAAATAAGATTCGAACATGACCTTCCATATCACCCCTGTTTGCTCGGCTTATCAGCCACCGAAACAGTGTTTTTGTCTCAAAGAAAAACAACCAAAATAGCATAAGCCACGGCTTAGGCTTATCAGCCAAAAAACGGCCAAGCGATAATAACAAATCAAATCTCGTTTCTGATTGAGATCAGACCCAGAGCTAGGCTATATTACGATTTGTCGTAACCTCAACTTAGCACCAAATAATAACAAAAACACTTAAGAATATAGTACCTGGAATGTTTATATCTTGCGAGTAATTTAACTTTCCAGGGGCATTAGAGAGGTTGAGAACCTCCCACCTGATTCCATTTGCGGCCCAAATCGGCCTGGGTTTAACAAAGGCAACAATCACACACGAGAGAATCATGTATTCATAGCCACGCTTCATCCCTGCAAGCTACTACATATGTGTTTCAGCAGCCTAAGTACGTTGGAAGCAAAGCATATTCTAGAGTGACGATGATTCACAGTTAGACTTGACTTCCAATAGCCAGCTTAAACCGAGACGAATAAAATTATATTCCAAGAACTTTCTTGCTCATGCTACTTGCACATTGCAGGAATGTAATTCCACTTCCTTGTAGTACTATGTATTGGTATGCACACGCAGCACACCAACACCATCATGGGGTGGCAATCTCCAAGTCCTTGTCGCACGCCCTCCTGCACAATCCACAATCGACACACATTGGATAAATAATAGAAATGAGTCACCAACAATGCAAGAAAGCTAGAAAGTAAAAACTAAAAAGGTGTCATACCATGTGCTTACAAAACTTAGGCAAACGTGCTCTAAGAAATTCAGGCAAACATGCCAATCATATTTCCGGCTTCTAGAGTTGTGGTTAGACCCACTGCCTTATGCATAATTACTAAACAATCGTTGCACAATTGGGCATGCTTCCCGACTTTGATTACAACCAGAATATGTTACCAAATTTAGTAGGCAAAATGTTGAACAAGGAACTAAATTTTCCAAGAATTTTAGCAATACATTGAAAAAAAACATATTCCACAATCTGAGTGAAAAAAATAAGCACCAAGGAAACTTCTAATAGTGTTTTTTCACGCTAACAACAAATTAGCAAGTTTTGGCCTAAGCTTAAATTCAACAAACACATGTTATTTTTGAAATACTTCTCCAATATTCAAAGATAAATGAGACCATGGAATATGCTCCATGTGATCGGTGTGGACAAATGACTAATGAGTAATGATTAACCATTATGAGACTACCTACCAATACTAGATGGTTATCTCTTGAGGAAGATACATAGGAGAACACAAAAAATTTAAAAGTGAGAAAGAATTGATTTGCATATGACCTGACACATAAAAGTTAATTAAACTTTACTCCAGTGGTTATAGTCAGTATTCCCACATAAACTCCTCCCTGCAGCACAATAACCAAACAAAACTGTTCTTTTATTCTGCATAAAGAAAAATCAGTACATAACATGTTTTTTGTTCTTGCGTAAAAGTACCTTATTAGAAGGAAATAACTTGCTGAAATGTTAACCTCTCACAAAAACAGTGAAAGTTAAAGGTAACACACATCTGGGAAGCTCAACCAGGTGTGCTGAAACGTAAACAGAAATGATCCTCTTGAGAAGAAGTGCAAGGAAACATATGCAATAACTGAATCAATCAATTTAGCAAGCATATGAGAAGAAAAGGTCTGCTAGAATTGTAGACCAAGGCAAAAAAATTACTCCCTCCTTTCAAAAATGATAGTCGTATTAGACTAGAGAAAAAGTCAAACTTTATAAACTTTGACCAACAATTAGTCAAATTGTATGAATGTTTAGAGCATAGAACTTATAACAATAGATTTATGTTAAAAATACCTCTAACATGATATTAATATTTTAGTCACCAACTTTATATTATAAGAGAAATTAATGGTCAAAATATCTTTTGTTTGACTTTTCCTCTAGCCTAATACGATTATCATTTTTGAAAGGAGGGAGTATATAATAGCGAATATAAAATTGTTTTAAATGGTTGCGCATTGCTGTCGTCATCGGCACATTGCTTTAAATGGTTGCAAATGCCTTAACAGAGCAGAGCAAGTATGTCCCATTAACAACACATTGCTTCTCTAGTTTGACATGGTTGTCATCAACAGGTTCACCATTAAACCCACCCAAATCTGCTCCAGACCTAGTCACTGAACTATATTTATAAACTCCAGTTTCTATGGGTGCAGGAATGAATATTATTCATTATTTGTAGAAAAGATAAATTGACACAACATAGTGAAACTGGCCCCTTTTGTAAAGGTGATGGTATATCCGTTTATAGTGACCGTAAACTGTTACAGATAGCACCACCAGGTTTACAAGGCTACATCAGTTCAGGGCAAATTCAAGCAAGTGTTCTCTTGTTGAGTACCCAATACTGAGATAAAGCAAAGTATTATCATGAGATATGGAATAAAAAAAATATATACTGAAACTTTCACAATTCGTGGCTAAGCTATCTCAAACACACAGACAGATCATACAACGACACACACAGAGATCATACACCAATGCACACTAAGAAGAAAAGTCCACTTAGGATTTAGATAAATGACAGTTCAGACAGGACAGTAAAAGTCATCTACTTAGAATTTAGATCATACATTACATGTAGTCACCTGCAGGTTTACTTGGAATAGCTTAGTTTGAAATTAAAATAAAAGAAAAGAAACCATGTTGAGTTTGAGGTACTATACAAAACTACTGCAGAACCCTAGAAATCTTATGGAAAGGCCATAACCATAGTATAAGTGGTAATTTTGCCTTGTTTACTCCAGAAAAGGTATGGAACCATGAATATTCATGAATAAAAAATAGAAGAATATCAAAAGATTAATTTTTAAAGCGTAGGCATTTGGCAATGTGTGTACAAAATCTTCTAATGACATGTACTGAAGCAATGAGCTTTTCTTACTCCGGCTTGAAGAGAATGAAAGGGCCAATTGGGATTCAACATCCAGGCATCGATAACACAACCACAGGAGTATCTCTCGGGGCCAGTTTCCCTCTGGGTGCAGCATGGAGGGGGTAAATCGGGGCTGAGCGACCCCTCAACAGGGCAGGGAGGCGCATCAGCTGCACAGAGCGACGACAGAGCATTCAGTAGAGGAACAGTGCTGCTAGGAGACGGCCTCTCCGGCGCCACTCAGGATGGAGAGCTTCTTTCTCCATGGCGAGGATCAGGCTGAGGTCGTGCCATCGTGGAGGCAGGGAAGGAGACCGGTGGAGGGAATCGGGCGACGAAGAGATGGGCGAGGAGCGGCTAGAAAGGGCACATCACCATGGGGCCACTCGCCCTCCTCGACACCCGATCTGCAGCTCTCGTCGACGGGGCAGGGAGGCGCGGCGCTGAGTCGTGCCAGGCAAGGCGGCGGGGGGCTAGGCACGGGTTGATGGAGATCCAGGAGTGGTGGGGTCCGCATCGATGCGGGGGGGGGGGGGGGGGGGGGGGGGGGAAGGGCAGGTGCGGGGAGTCGGGGCGATGCGGCGTTGGCGAGGCGAAGCAGTGTGAGTGCAGTTGATAGGGCGTGGGGCGGTGGGGACCACATGTCGGCGCAAAAAACAAAAATGATGGGAGCGGCTTCACCACGGCAGTGAACGGGTCCAGTTCACTCTTTTTTAGGAGTAGAGATAGAGACATGGAGCCAAAATGGAGCAGCGAGCCAGCATTGATCTACGTACCCATTCGTCAAATTTCCCAACCCAACCAGTGCTTGACTCCAGGCCCCAACTGAGTCAACCAAAATGCCTCACATCACACGCACCCAAACAAATCTTGGTGTGACGACTCCACACACGTTATCTTTCCCGGCGTTGCGTTGCCCGCCTATTATATTTAAAACCCTCCATCCCGTTCGTTCCATATATGGCGCCTAGAGTCTCAAGTGAGAAGATGATGACGATGAGGCGTGCCACTGCCGTGGCAGCAGCTCTAGCTTCTCTCCTGGTCGGCGTGAAAGGATCAAGATACCTAAGAGGGAGGCTGAATTGAGCTCTTTTTAATTTCTAGACAAGAATTGAACCTATCAAGAGCCAATTAACCCCCTAGTGCCTACCGATTGTGTGTCCTAGTTAGAAAGCGGTAGCAAGCCAAAAGAAAGCGAAACCTTCCTACACAATTCTAGTATGAATTGAAAGACAAGTGCGGAAAGTAATGCGGTATGAAAGAGCTAGGGAAAGAGATGCTTGACACGACGATGTTTTGCCGAGGTATCGAGGAGTCGACACTCCCCCCTAGTCCTCGTTGGAGCACCTCGCGAGGTATAACTCTCCCTCAATCCCGCGCACGGGATGGGTGCTCTCTACGGGCTGATTCTTCGCCACTCTGGCTCGGTGAATCGCCCACAACCGATCACAAGTCGATGAAGAAGTGCCGCCGACAATCTCCCCGGCGATCACCTTCCTCCAAGCACCACCGGACCGCCTAGGTGATGTCGATCACCAAGAGTAACAAGCCTCGATCTTCGCTTGACTCACTCAAGCTTCACAACTAGAGAATGCACACTTGAACTCTTGGATGAACTAGAGGAGAGGATGGATGGATTCGCGAATCACTCTCTCTCTAGGGCTCTTGCTCTCTTCCCAACCTTCTCAAGAACTTCAGCAACTGAAATGAGCAAAGGCAAGGTGGGAGAGAAGTGTGGGGAGCTATAAATAGCCCTTCAGAAAACTGCCTTGGGCTGGCATTTCAAGTTGGCGACGGACGCTCCGACGCCTAGGCGACGGACGCTCCGACGCCTAGGCGACGGACGGTCCGTCGCCCTGCCCAACGGCTAGTTCTGCAACAAGTTTTAGGCGACGGACGCTCCTGCGCAGTCCGACGGACGCAGAGATACCAACGTCCGACGCCCTTTGCCGATTTACTCTGAAAACAGCCCCACTAGAAGGCCGACGGACGCTACCCTAGCGTCCGACGCCCTTTGCCGATTTACTCTAAAAACAGCCCCACTAGAAGGCCGACGGACGCTACCCTAGCGTCCGACGCCCTTGAAACTCAGGGGCTCAAACTGGGCGGCCGACGGACGCTACGTCATCCTGACGTCAGCGTCCGACGCGACGGACAACGTCCGGCGCCTTCAGACTCAACGTCCAACGCCTAGAAAACTTCTTTTTCAACTCCGGTTTTCGTCGCGATGAATTCGGAAGAAGTTCTTGGCTATCTTACAGTCACCATAGGCTTGCTTAGAGCAAAGGAAGTCAAGTGTGCACCACACCTAAGTCATGAAGCTTTCCTAAGTCAAGCTACTAATCTCAGCCCCTCTTTATAGTACAGCCAAAGATCAAATAGAAGCCCTATCTATTTCTAAGTGCCCTCCATCACCTTATGACACTTAGCCTATCATTCTAGAGTCTTCATCATGTCTCTTTGAAATCCGAAACGATATACATCTTGGGGGCTAAGTGATAACCATTGATGCCCATTCATGTTGATCACTATGGCTAAGCTACGCATAGCCTCTGCAAAACACACGTTAGCCATAGTAATTGCTAATTGCCGTTAATCACCGAAATCAATAGGGCCATGATTCTTCAATCTCCCCCTTTTTGGTGATTGACGACAATAGCTCCTTGAGTATAGATATAAGTTTGAAAGGTTAGGATTTCAGGTGACTTGACAAGATTGAGCAAGGGTAAGTGAAAGAGATTTGAACAATACTTGCTCATCCTTGCCAAGCCACAAAACATGGTACTCATGAATATGAAATGGAATTATGGTACCTCATGATATTCTCTCATAAGTATCGAAGAAGGCGCGGAAGCTCAATAACCATTAGATCATAAAGACATATCATGAACAAGAGACAACTTACAACATATATTATTGAAAGACAAGAGTATGTCTCACAAGCACAAGTGTCTCACAAGCATCATTCATCACACATATACACAAATGCACAATAGATAAACATGATGACATGAGTACGGGGGAAATTAAAATCACACAAAGAAGCAAATCCCTCCCCCTATCTCTAATACTCGACTCTCTCTCCCCCTTTGGTGTCTAGCACCAACAACTAAGCATCTGGAAGTGAAGCATCCGTGGAGCGGGAGTGGAGATCGAACTAGGAGTAGTCTGGACTATCATCGCTGTCCTCAGCTGCCTGACCCTCTGGAGCTGCATCTGACTGAGTAGCGGTCTGGGAAGGCTGAGCTGACTCCTCTGGCTCCCCCTGAGGCTCGGAAGGAGTAACACCCTGAGTTGGAGCCTCAGACGGTCCGACCTCTGAAGTAACGGGTCTGGGAGCCCGACGAGTGAAAACTCAAGGCGTTGGAGGAGTAGATACGACCAAAGCAACTAGAGACACGGCTGCAACAAGCTCTGCTGGCTGGGACTGAGGTGGAGTAGATACTACCACTGTAACTGCCTCATCCTGCTCCTGTGCTTGAACTGGGGCCTCTAGTGCAACTGCCTCCACTGCTACTGAGATAGCATCTGTCTGAACTACAGCTGGAGGAGTGGTGATGGTCTGCGTAGACTAATCTAGTGCGATCTCCGACGAGACAACTGAGGAAAGGTAAGTACCTGTCGCTGGAGGATCCACCTCAACCTCTGGAGCTCCTGTGTCTGGCTGAGCGGCTCCTGGAGAGTCATCTCCTGTGATCTCCAAGTAAGAGGCCGAGAGATCACGCGAGGCCTCTGCAATGGTAGTTCCCCGGATAGGTGTGAAACTGTCTGTAGCTCACCGGGAAAAACTAACCATGAGGACACCTGGGTCCTCGGAGACTGGAACTCTGGAGAAGCTGGTGCCTGGTAGGGTGGAACAACTGGTGCCTGACTCTGCTGTCCTCCGGACGGTAACGTTGGAGTCGGTACCACGACCACTGGAGGCTACTGCTGAGAGACTTCGGACAACTAAAGCTGAGGAGTGACGGTCTGCCCGGAGCTCGAGCCAATAAGACGCTCAAGAAGCATGGTCTGAGTCTTCTGAATTTCAGCCTGCTGCATCTGATAAGATAGGAACTATCGCTGAAACTCGTCCTGCCTGGCCTGGGTCTGAGCCTGAGCGGCTAACTGTTGTGCTGTGAGCCTCCGAATCTCGGCAGCCTGTCTCCTTTGCTCCTCTGCCTGTTGTGACTGCTCCTCCTGCATCCTCATAAGGAGGGTAAGAATGGTGGCCTCTGAGGTGCCTGAAACTGGAGCTGGAGTTGGAGCTGGACCTGACCCTCCTGCCTCATGGTCATGAGACATCGGTGCGTACTCGGGCATTGGACTGTAGTCGTCATCTGAGCTATCAGAGTCCAAGTCCTCTCTGTAGGCAGCTTCGACTGCTGTATCAATCTGAGCATCAAGATCTGCAAGCTCTGCCTGGGCAATCTGCTCAACTGTGGCATCAGTGTCCTCTGCTGACTGAGGTGGCACACCTGCCTGTCTAGTGCCTAGACGGTACGCTCTGGTGGGGCGAGGAAGGTTCCCGTGGATGACCAACTGGCTCATAGAGTAGACGGGATACTCAGTAGCTGACCTAGTAAGTGTGACACACAGTGATCCAGATCGAGTCATAGCCACTATCAGATATGAGATCTAGTGTGCAAACTATAGTTGCCAGTGTCCTCTGAACTCCGCAGCTATGATGTCCTCTAGCTCGCTGACGATCAAATCCCATAGATCAAATTTTTCCTTCCGGATGATATGAGCGAGAACCAATAGCTGAAGACGGGTAATGGTGTCCCGAGCTCCAATCCTGGGAAGAATGGTACGTCTCAGTACCTCGTGGAGAATCCGAGTAAGAGGAGTGAGGTCTCTTGGTGTGCGACTCGAACCCTCTGTGAAAGGCTGCTGGAAGCACGGTCTCACGTAGTCTATAGATGGCACTATCCCATCGTGAGGTCGACGAGGTGCCTCTTGGTCCCCATAGCACAGACTGTGAATCCTCGTAGGAGAGGACTCTAGGTGGAACAACTCTCTGAACCTAGTTGCAGTGACCTTGAAGTCGCGGCCCTGAAAGCCGAAGTGAAAGAACTCGTGATTAGGGGAGATCCATAGCGAGGCGTAGAACTGATAGACCCAGTCCTTCTGATAAGCACCGGATCGTCCCATCAAATCAGACAGTCCCTGAATATACTACAAATGCTGGAGAATCTCTAGACCACCAACACCCTCTATATGAGCAGGTGGACAAACTCTGTGAGCCCTAAGAGGAGCGTCGGTCTCAACGTACGCTCTGTAGAAGTCCTCGTGAATAGTGGTGTAGAAGTCATGTCCAGCACGGGGATCCCTCTGAGCAGGGAACCAAGACTGAAAGTCCACGAACCGAAGAAGCTGGACTTGCTTGGCTATGAGAACCCTGACCTGATGCCTCACCAGGGCTGGTAGCTGAGGTCCTAGTGGATTGGGTGGTGCTCCAGACCCACGTGAGCGAGTGACACGTCTGGCCATTAGCTCACCAATCGAAGAGTGGCCCGCGGCCTCTGGCTACTCGGTCTGTGGAGCCTGCTCTGTCTCCTCAGTCTCAGTAGCCTCTGCGGGCTCTATCTCTGGATGCGTAGGGGACTCACGACGCGCTCCACGACGAGGCGAGAGCCTCAAACCGGTGCAACGTCCACCTCGCTCCGCGATCTCTGCTGCCTCGGCCACTGCAACTACTGCTGCTGAATCTAGATCCATAAATGGCCTCTTGCGCTTCTTGGAAACAACCTTTTGCTTGCCCCTTCCCGATCAGTGGGTGGACGCGGTGGAGGTGGAGGGTCACCACCACTACCGGGAACAGGACCAGTGTTCTTTGTTCTTGCCATTGACATACACTAGATGAACTGTCACTGTCAAAGAACAACTACCACAAGTGAACCCCAAACAATTTTCTGCCACTGACAAACTGACAATCCTCTGACAAGAGTTTGGCTCGACGGCCCTGGACTGTCCTTTTGAGGCTTTGCCTCATTCCTTACTCGCGGGCTTTGCCCCGAGTTCACTGTCACTGTCTCTAACACACTGACCCTGCTCGATTAGATAGATAGGGAATATAGCATGTAAGCATATAACTAGTAGGTACGAGATTCTAATTAGAAGCATGAATAAGATAAGTCGAGAATCGAATCTGACCAAGCCATACCTCTGTCCACAGTGACCAAGTGAAAGTAGAGAAGGAAAGAATTCTCAGTCAATTTCTAATACAGATCCACAACCTAGACAAGAGGATAGGTGGATTTTAGGGTTTGAATGGATATGTAAGGAGGGATTGCCACCAACAAGCAATGAGGGGAAATCACCTTAGAGCTGAGCTTGCTGGGGCAGACAGTAGGGAGGACTCCCCTTCGAGACAGCCCAGGGGCAGAGGGAGAGGCTCTGCTCCTTGGAGGGAGCAGGCCCTGGCGGCTTAAACGCACGCGTAGGACTGGGCGGCAGACCGGTGACTCACCGGCGGCGAGAGTCCTCCTGCGAGCAGCGGCGCAAGCAAGGGTGAGGGGCAGTACAGGCGAGAGCAAGCGGCGGGCAGTGCTATGGCGGCGGCTCTGGGCGCGAGACTGCAGCACTGGGAGCAAGCAGCGCGAATGATTTGCGGCGGTGAAATCGGTGCTGGAGCGGCGAGAGACGGTGGTTAGGGTTAGGAGGCGCGGGCGGCGACGGTGTACGGACAGGAAAAGAAACCGACTGAGAGGGAGAAGGAAGAAGACGGGGATTTTTAAAAAAATTTTGCGCCTTAAGTTCGCGATGGATGCTCCAACGTGGAGCGACAGACGCTCCGTCGGACTGCAACGGACGCTGGACAGCGTCCGACGGGATCGTCCGTCGATCTTCCAGTAGGGATTTTCGAGACGGCCGGCATTGATTGCGTCGGACACTCTGCGACGGACCCTGGAGATCGTCCGTCGCCCCTCAATCAGGCGGCATTTTCTGTTCGGACGGTTGTGACGGACGCTGAGGTAGGCATGACGTAGCGTTCGTCGGGATCGTCCGTCGCCAAAATTTTAGAATTTTTCAAATTTTGTTTTTGTTTCTTCTCTCCCAACCAAGTTACAATCCAATAAGATCCAAATAAAGCCTGATTGGACTTGATATGAGAACCATCTTTCAACCACTCATTTGGAAATAGTTTGCCTTAGGCTTAAGTAGTTTTTAGTTAAAAATATTCAAATGGAAACTTCAAGGAGACATCATATGGCCACAAGAGGGGTAAAGAAGTGTCTTGAGCTTGGAATGCTCCCCCTAAGTGGACGAACACAGAGGATGCTCAAACTTAACCGAAAAGGAACGACGAACAACACATGCAAATGCAATGCGTTACAAGAATTTGAATCTAGGTTGCTTGCAAGTTTAAATCATGATATGGACTTCTTCACACGTTCAAGAACGATTATTCCAACCATGTTAGCCAAGCCTATGTGAATTACTAATTTAACATGATTATATTACACATGATGCAAGGTTGGTTCACACAAGATCATCTTTTAGTGAAGTTAGAGTGATCAAGCACATTCAACTCGCTTCTCAACCTACAAAAGGTTGCTTCATCGAGAGGTTTAGTGAAGATATCCGCTAATTGATTTTTGCTAGAAACTCCCACTAGTGATATGTCTTTCGTAGCCACATGATCTCTAAGAAAGTGATGACGGATATCAATGTTCTTGGTGCGAGAGTGTTGAACCGGGTTATTTGCAAGCTTTACGGCGCTTTCATTATCATACAAGAGTGGAACATCTTTTAAAACCATGCCGTAATCAAGAAGTGTTTGGGTCATGTATAAGATTTGTGCACAACTTGCTCCCATGGCTATGTATTCCGCCTCGACGGTAGACAATGCCACACTATTTTGCTTCTTAGAGGACCAAGAAACAAGTGATCTTCCTAGCAAATGGCGTCAGAGGTACTCTTCCTATCAACCTTACACCCAGCATAATCCAAATCGGAATAGCCACAAAGGAGGAAGGGAGCTCCTTTGGGAAATCAAAGGCCAATGCTAGGGGTGTGCCTTATGTACCTAAGGATTCTTTTAACCGCACTTAGATGTGACTCCTTAGGGTTTGCTTGAAACCTAGCACACATACACACACTAAACATGATATCCGGCCTAGATGCAGTGAGGTAAAGTAAACTACCGATCATAGAGCGGTAAAGAGTTTGGTCTATCGGTTTACCTCCCTCATCGAGATCGAGATGCCCATTAGTAGGCATTGGGGTCTTGATTGGCTTGCAATCCTCCATCTTGAATTTCTTGAGCACATCATTAGTGTACTTCTCTTGAGATATGAAGGTGCCCTCCCTCAATTGCTTCACTTGGAAGCCAAGGAAGAAGGTTAGCTCGTCAATCATTGACATCTCGAACTCCTTGGACATCAATGCACCAAATTCCTTGCTATGATCTTAGTTTGTTGACCCAAATATAATGTCATCGACATATACTTAGCAAACAAAGATCTCTCCATCTAGCACCTTGGTGAATAGTGTGGTATCCGCTTTCCCGATCTTGAAGCCCTTCTTGAGTAGGAAGTCCCTTAGCCTCTCATACCAAGCCCTTGGAGCTTGCTTCAATCCATAGAGTGCCTTGGACAACCTATACACATGATTAGGACAATTTGGGTCTTCAAAACCGAGGGGTTGTGAGACAAAGACAAGTTCATTAATGAAACCATTTAGAAAGGCACTCTTCACATCCATTTGAAAAAGTTTCATTTTGTGATGTGAAGCATATGCCAAAAGGATACGAATGGCTTCTAGTCTTGCAACCAGTGAAAAGGTCTCCCCAAAATCCAAGCCTTCAACTTGGGAGAACCCTTTTGCAACCAATCTTGCTTTGTTCCTCACAACCACGCCTTGATCATCTTGCTTGTTCCTAAACACCCACTTGGTGCCAATGATTCTTGCTCCTTTGGGCTTTTCTACTAGTGTCCACACTTTGTTCCGGGTGAAGTTATTCAACTCTTCATGCATGGCATTCACCCAATCCGGATCCACAAGTGCATCCTCCACACTAGAAGGCTTAACAAAGGAAACAAAAGAGTGATGCTCAACATAAGAAGCAAGTTTAGATCGAGTTGTTACCCCCTTGATGGACTCCCTATGATAAGGTCTTGTGGATGAGCTTGAAGCATAGGTGTAGATCTTCTATCAATCACTTGGGGAGGAGGTTGTGGTGCATCAACATCACTAGCTTGTGCCTCGGCTTGATCTTGAAGAATGAAGGTATCTTCTTATGCTTCCCTCACTTGTTCTTCATCAACTTGAGGCGTGTGAGGTGGAGAAGGTACTTGATTTGCATCATCTTCTACTTCTTCCACCTCTAGTGGGTTGATGGCACCAACGGGCATATTCTTCATAGCCTCCCTCAAGGGTTCATCAGCTACATCATCAAGATTCTCATGCTCTTCTTGAGAGCCATTAGTTTCATCAAACTCCAAGTCATATGTTTCTTCAACTAGGGCGGAGGCTTTGTTAAATACTCGATATGCCTTGGATTTAAGTGAATAGCCAAGTAAGAAACCAATGTCACATCGCCTTTGGAACTTGCCCAAGTGTTGACGCTTCTTGTAGATGTACACTTTGCATCCAAACACTCGGAAGAAAGATATATCCGGTGTCTTCCCATTCACAAGCTCATAGGGGGTCTTCTTGAGAAGTCTTTGGACAAATAACTGGTTGGCCGCATAGCATGTGGTGTTGATTGCTTCGGCCCAAAACTTCTCGGGGGTGTTGTACTCATCAAGCATTGATCTTGCAAGAATGATTAGTGTCCATTTCTTTCTCTCTACTACACCATTTTGTTGAAGGGTATAGGTGGCGGACACCTCATGCTTGATCCCAACTTCATCACAATAATCTTCAATCTTGATGTTCACAAACTCGGTCCCATTGTCACTTCTTATCTTATTGATCTTCACATCAAACTCATTTTGGGCTCTAGTTGCAAACTTCTTGAATATTGATTGAGTCTCTCCCTTGTCTTGAAGAAAGAACACCCAAGTGTACCTAGAGTAGTCATCAACTACCACCAAGCAAAAAAGATTGCCTCCAAGGCTAGCATAGGTGGTAGGTCCAAATAGATCCATGTGAAGTAGCTCTAGGACTCTTGAGGTTGACATGAAAGCTTTGGTGGGATGGGTGTTGGCCACTTGCTTGCCGTCTTGACATGCACTACACAACTTGTCCTTCTCAAACACCACATCCTTCACACCTCTAACCATCTACTTCTTGACAAGTTTCTTCAAAGTTGACATCCCCACATAAGCTAATCTTCTATGCCATAGCCAACCCAAAGAGCTCTTGGAGAATAGACATGTTTGCAAACTAGCTTCATTTGAAGTGAAGTCCACTAGATAGAGATTGTTGTGCCTAAACCCTTTGAATATCAATGATGAATCTTCAATCTTGGTAACAACTACCTCATTGGGAGTGAAGAGACATTGGAAACCAAGATCACAAAGTTGACCAACCGAAAGCAAGTTGAAGCTTAGAGATTGCACTAACAAGACATTTGATATTGATTGATCATTTGAGATTGCCACTTTGCCTAGGCCTTGCACTTTGCCTTTTGAATTGTACCCAAATGTAATCTTGTCTTGCCCTTCACAATCTTTCTCAAATGTGGTGAACATCCGGGAGTCACCGGTCATATGTTGAGTGCACCCACTATCAATCACCCAATGACTTCCACCGGTCTTGTAGTTCACCTACACACAAGCAACTTGCAGTTAAGCTTGTTGTTTGGAAACCCACACTTGGCGAGGTCTCATAGCCTTGTCCACCAACTCCTTAGAAACCCATAGCACTTTGGGCTTGTTCTTCATCTTAGGACCGAGAAACACAACTAGGGGTCTACCCTTGGAGTCCTTGTTGATGATGAAGTGTGCATCATGAGCAAAAGGCCTTGTGTGCTTGGGCAAAGTCTTGGGAGGTGGAGTCTTGCATTGGAACTCAAAGTGACCCTCTTGACCACATCCAAAGCACTTCTTAGGCTTGGGATTTGGTGTGTCATAGTTGTTCCTCATGGCCTTGTTCTTGTAGTAGTTCATTGCTTTTATATTGACTTTGGCCTTCATGAGTTGGTTCTCCTTGAACCCAATACCGGACTTGTCGGTCTTCATGATAGTGTTCATCAAGAGCTCACTTTGAAGGTTGTGGCCCTTGGTGAACTTCTCCATTCCACTTGCTAGCTTGATCTTCTCAACCTTGAGCTTTGCATTTTCTTCTTTGAGAGAGTTGATCAAGGTGATTGCATCATTGTCATCTTACTTGGCCGAGTTGATGGTGAAGGGCTTGTTGGCCTTGAGGTTGATTAGCTCTTCCTTGAGCTTTGAGTTCTCTTGCCTCATCTTCACATAGTCATCATACTTTTCGGCCTCAACTACCTTCTTGCCCTTGCACTTAGCATTTTGCTCAATAGCAACTTCATCAAGCAAGTCCTCACAAGAAGTAGCTATATGACACTTAACAACCGGGTTAATAGCAACATGTGTAGCAAGATCATTTATAAGCAATTCATTAACTACCACAAGTGTGCCATGTTCATTTCTAACTTGGTTGTAGTCATCTTTTAGCAAGTTGTATCTTGTATGGAGCTCTTCTGTTGACCTCTCAAGCTTATCATGTTTCTCTTTAGCTTGCTTGAGTGAGGCTTTGAGCTCCCTAGTGCTAGATGAGAGAGATTTGTTCTCAAGCTTCAAATCATCATTAGCACTAGACAAGTCATCAAGTTTTGCATACAATTTATCATTGGCTTTCTCTAGTGTTTCACTTTTAGTTTTGTACTTCCTAATGAGCTTTGTGTATTTGTTGCAAATCACAATTAACTCATCATAGGTAGGTGCCTCAAACTCATCATCACTATCATCACTAGAGTTAGCCTCATCATCATTATCCTCTTTTTGTACCTTCTTGTCACCTTTAGCCATTAGGAATAGGTGTGTAGAGGATGAGTCCAGAGATGATGGAGGAGGTGGCGGTGGAGTAGATGACCCAATCACCAAGGCGACCACCTTCTTCTCCTCCTTCTCTTTTTCTTTCTTCTTGGAGGAGGAAGAAGAGCCACCATCACCAATCTTCATGTACATTTCGTGGGCATTGATCTTGCCCAAGACTTGTGTTGGTGTAGCGGCAGAGAGGTCCCCTTGGTGAAGAACGATGACGATGTGGTCATACTTCTCAATGGGCAAGACAAAGAATATTGCGCACCACATCGGCCGGTGCCATTTGGTTGAGACCGAGCCCATTCAATTCTTCTACAAGAATGTTAAGACGTGAGTACATCTCATTAGCATTTTCATTTCCACGCATAGAAAAAGAATTGAGCTTAGCCATGACCAAGTGATAGCGTTCCTCACGCTCACTCTTTGTGCCTTCGTGAAGGGCACAAATAGTGGTCCACAACTCAAATGCGTATTTGGCGTTACGCACTCGGTTGAATACATCCTTGCAAATGCCACAAAAAAGAATGTTCTTTGCCTTGGCATTGTGCTTATCAAAGTTGATGTCCTCCGCGAAGAGAGTACCCCCCTTTGTGGCGGCCTTGAGCACGACCACGTCAGAAGCCTCTAAGTAGGCCTCCATACGAACTTTCCAATAAGGAAAGTCGTCTCCATCGAACATGGGAGCTGGTGCATCCCCATGGGACATCTTGCTCTAGGCGGTAAAGCCTAAATTAAGAGCAACCTTGCTCCGATACCAATTGAAAGGATCAAGATGCCCAAGAGGGGGGGGGTGAATTGGGCTCTTTTTAATTTCTAGACAAGAATTGAACCTATCAAGAGCAATTAACCCCTTAGTGCCTACCGATTGTGTGTCCTAGCAAGAAAGCGGTAGCAAGCCAAAAGAAAGCGAAACCTTCCTACACAATTCTAGTATGAATTGAAAGACAAGTGCGGAAAGTAATGCGGTATGAAAGAGCTAGGGAAAGAGATGCTTGTCACGGCGATGTTTTGTCGAGGTATCGAGGAGTCGACACTCCCCCCTAGTCCTCGTTGGAGCACCTCACAAGGTATAGCTCCCCCTCAATACCGTGCAAGGGATGAGTGCTCTCTACGGGATGGTTTTTCGCCACTCCGGCTCGGTGAATCGCACACAACCGATCACAAGTCGATGACGAAGGGCCGCCGACAATCTCCCCGGCAATCACCTTCCTCCAAGCACCATCGGACCGTCTAGGTGATGTCGATCACCAAGAGTAACAAGCCTCGATCTTCGCTTGACTCACTCAAGCTTCACAACTAGAGGATGCACACTTGAACTCTTGGATGAACTAGAGGAGAGGATGGATGGATTCGCGAATCACTCTCTCTCTCTAGGGCTCTTGCTCTCTTCCCAACCTTCTCAAGAACTTTAGCAACTTAAATGAGCAAAGGACAGGTGGGAGAGAAGTGTGGGGAGCTATAAATAACCCTCCAGAAAACTGCCTCGGGCTGGCATTTCAAGTTGGCGATGGACGCTCCGATGCCTAGGTGACGGACGGTCCATCTCCCGACCCAACGGCTAGTTCTGCAACAAGTTTTAGGCGACGGACGCTCCTGCGCAGTCTGACGGACGCTGAGATACCAGCGTCCGACGCCCTTTGCCGATTTACTCTGAAAACAGCCCCACTAGAAGGCCGATAGACGCTACCCTAGCATCCGACGCCTAGGCGACGGACAACGTCCGACGCCCCTTGAAACTCAGGGGCTCAAACTGGGCGGCCGATGGACGCTACGTCATCTTGACGTCAGCGTCCGACGCGACGGACAATGTCTGACACCTTCAGACTCAGCGTCCGACGCCTAGAAAACTTCTTTTTCAACTCCGGTTTTCATCGCGATGAATTCAGAAGAAGTTCTTGGCTATCTTACAGTCACCATAGGCTTGCTTAGAGCAAAGGAAGTCAAGTGTGCACCACACCTAAGTCATGAAGCTTTCCTAAGTCAAGCTACTACTCTCAGCCCCTCTTTATAGTACAGCCAAAGATCAAATAGAAGCCCTATCTATTTCTAAGTGCCCTCCATCACCTTATGACACTTAGCCTATCATTCTAGAGTCTTCATCATGTCTCTTTGAAATCCGAAACGATATACATCTTGGGGGCTAAGTGATAACCATTGATGCCCATTCATGTTGATCACTATGGCTAAGCTACGCATAGCCTCTGCAAAACACACGTTAGCCATAGTAATTGCTAATTGCCGTTAATCACCGAAATCAATAGGGCCATGATTCTTTACGACGACGCGGTCACGTTCAGCGCGACTAACGCCGCGTCGAGCATGGCGAGTGGAAAGTGGTTCGGCCGGTATGTCGGCGCCGCATACTCGAGGCGAGTGCTCTCGGACGCCTCCTCCTTTTGCTGGAACACCTTCAGCCAGGTAAGCGCCGGCAGCCGCAAGCCCGTCAACTCCGTCACCCTCGTCGTCGAGGACATAGGCGGCGTGGCCTTCACCAGCGCCAACGGCATCCACCTCAGTGCGCAGTACATCGGCGGCTACTATGGCGACGTCAAAACAGAGGTAACGTCGGCGCAGCTAATCATTCGTGTGAACAAATAAAGCTTACTAATAAGCATAAAAAACATGTGTATATGTGAGTGTTTCGGTCATGTTCAGCGCGACAAACGCCGCATCGAGCACGGCGGGTGGCAAGCGGTTCGGCCGGGATGTCGGCGTCGCATACTCGAGGCGAGTGCTCTTGGACGCCTGCTCCTTTTGCTGGAACACCTTCAGCCAGGCAAGCCCCGACAGCCGCAAGCCCGTCAACTCCGTCGCCTTCGTCGTCGAGGACATAGGCGGCGTGGCCTTCACCAGCGCCAACGACATCCACCTCAGTGCGCAGTACGTCGGCGGCTACTATGGCGACGTCAAGACAGAGGTAACGTCGGCGCAACTAATAATTCGTGTGAACAAATAAAGCTTACTAATAAGCATAAAAACATGTGTATATGTGAGTGTTTCGGTCACGTTCAGCGCGACAAACGCCGCGTCGAGCACGGCGGGTGGCAAGCGGTTCAGCCGGGATGTCGGCGTCGCATACTCGAGGCGAGTGCTCTCGGACGCCTGCTCCTTTTGCTGGAACACCTTCAGCCAGGCAAGCCCCGACAGCCGCAAGCCCATCAACTCCGTCACCTTCGTCGTCGAGGACAGAGGCGGCGTGGCCTTCACCAGCGCCAATGGCATCCACCTCAGTGCGCAGTACGTCGGCGGCTACTATGGCGACGTCAAGACAGAGGTAACGTCGGCGCAGCTAATAATTCGTGTGAACAAATAAAGCTTACTAATAAGCATAAAAACATGTGTATATGTGAGTGTTTTATCAGGCGTCTGTGGTGCTGTACCACGAGGTAACACACGTGTGGTAGTGGGACGAGTAGGGCCAGGCGAACAGCGGCCTCATCGAGGGCATCGCCGACTACGTCTGGCTGAAGGCGGGGTATGCGCCGGGGCCCGGGGCACTGGGTGAAGCCGGGGCAGGGAGACCGGTGGGATCAGGGCTACGACGTCACGGCGAGGTTCCTGGTGTTGTCTAGAATCGATCACAAACACACAATTATCAGAGTGGCTATCCTAACAATCAGACTCAGAAGCAATCAAGAACACGAATTGGGACGAACACTTGACAACTGCCCGGAGACCTACCGGGAGACAATGCCCTTTTTCACTATTGATTAGAACGAGAACACAACACAACACACATACAAGTCTCTGAGGCGCTAACGCACACCTCTTACATCAGTCTACTTATAACAGTAGCTAACACAAGGACTCACATAGAAATAAAACTGCAAGACACGATACAAGATGCCCTGAAACACACGATCGGCTAACTGGGACGTCATGGCTGTGGTGACCGCGAACTGTCGTTCCCACACACGCTGGCTTGATTCAAACTTGAATTCTCCGCCATCTCCACTTCACCCAATGACTGAACACGTGTTCTGCATCATCCATGACAGGTTTACACCAACATACTCCCCCTTAAACCTAGCAATCAGAGAGACCTCTGACTCCAAGTAAGTGCCTCATCACCACCAGCTTCCCTGCCGACAGAGCCTTAGTTAGTGCATCAACCTTCTGTAGATCAGTGCTCACCCTCTTGACATTGATTTGCCCCCTCTCCACACACTCTCTAATGAAGTGATACTTAATATCGATGTGCTTGCTTCTACCATGAAACACAAGATTTTTCATCAGCGATCTAGCAGAGTTGTTATCAACCAAGAGTGTCACTGTCTGTGGCTTTTTTGCAGTGATCTCACTGATAACATTCCTCAGCCACAAAGCTCTGCTGCTGTTGCAGCCATGAACTCTGACTCAGAAGATGAGAGAGCCACAGTTTTCTGTTTCTGAGAGCACCAGCTAATGAGGTTCTCACCCAAGTAAAATGTCATTCCACCAGTACTCCTCCTCTCAACTTGATCAGTTCCATGATCACTATCAGTGTAGCCCACCAACAGTCTTGTACCCCCACCTTGGACATACACCAGTCCATACTCAAGAGTACCTCTGAGATACCTGAAGATCTGCTTGATAGCTGCTACATGCATCACTATAGGTTTCTACATAAACATGCTAGCTAAGCCTACTGAGTATGACAGATCAGGCCTGGTGTGCAACAGATACCTGAGACATCCTATCATTTGCCTGTATGCTGTTGCATCTGTAGCCTTGCCTCCCTTGTCAGCATTCAGCTTGTTTCTTGGCTCCATTGGAAATTTATTTGGGTTACATTCAGCCATCCCAAACTGCTCAAGAACTTTTCTAGCATAGTCAGTTTGTTTCACAGTGATAAAATCTTCCTTCTGACATACCTCAATTCCAAGGTAATAGTTAAGGAGTTCAAGATCAGTCATTTCAAATTCAGCCATCATCTGTTCCTTGAACAACTTTATATTCTCAGGATTTCCTCCAGTCACAATCAAATCATCCACATATACTCCCACAATGACTGCATCATCTCCATGACCTATTGTGTAAACAACTTGTTCACTCAAACATCTTCTGAAACTCAACTTCTTCATACTTCTGTCAAGTCTGCAATTCCAAGCCCTTGGATCTTGCTTGAGGCCATATAGTGCTTTGCTCAGTTTGAGAACACACTGTTCCTTTCCCTTCACAACATACCCTTCAGGTTGTGTGACATACACCTCCTCCTCTAGCTCACCATGTAGAAATGCAGATTTGACATCCAAATGATGAACTTTCCAGCCATGGTTAGCAGCATGTGCCAACAACAACCTTACTGTATCAAGCCTGGCCACAAGTGCAAAAACCTCTTCATAGTCAACACCATATTTCTGCACATAGCCCTTTGCTACTAACCTTGATTTATGCTTTACAACTTCACCATCTGAATTTCTTTTCAATTTGAATACCCATTTCAATCCAATGGGTTTCTTCCCACTTGGTAACTTAACCAACTCCCAAGTCTTGTTCTTCACAATAGATTGCATCTATTTGCTCATTGCATCTACCTAGTCTTGATTACTAGCAGCATCCTTGTAACAGGTTGGTTCCTCCACCTCAACTAGTAGAGCTTCAACATTCTCATCCATCAGCTCCACGTCATGAGTCATTATAAACTTCATTAAGGCTTCTAAACCTGATAGGACCACTATCATCATCTATGGTATCATCAACATCCATGATCTCATGACTGGGTTCTGAAACCTGTGGTGAAAACTATGGTGAGTAAGGTTCATTGTCTATTGTCGGTTCTTGGTCAATAACTGACTAACTGTCAATCATCTCTGCACCAGACTCCTCCCCAACAACTGACTGCTCCCCACTACTTGCTCCCCCTGTCTCCTGACTTCCTTGAGCATCTTGCACATCACCACTCATACCACCAAGATTCATGTAGTCACCAGAGTAGAATTCACCATCCCCCTCTTCTCTGTTTTCTGAAAAGACAACAGTACTGACAGCATCCCAGCTCCACTTGACAGACTCCTCAAAGGTTACATCTCTACTAACAACAATTTTATTGTTTTGAGGATTGTACATTCTGTGAGCTTTACTGCCCTCTTCTATGCAAAAATAGACCATTAGCATGCTTCTATCATCAAGTTTCCTCAGATGAGTACCTACTACTTTCACATGACCCCTGCATCCAAACACTCTAAGATGTCCCAAATGTTGTTTCCTTCCATTCCAACCCTCATAGGGTGTTCTAAAGCCCATGGACTTGGTTGGTAGTCTGTTCAACAGATAGACAGAGTGTCTAACTGCTTCTGCCCAGAAAATTCCAGGCACCTCCATGCTTTTCAGCAAAGACCTTGCCATCTCCACCACAGATCTGTTCTTCCTCTCCACCACTCCATTTTGTTCTGGAGTGTAGGGAGCTGTGAACTGATGTTTAATCCCTACTTCTTCACACACCTTCTGGAAAGAACTTACAAGAAATTCTCCACCTCTGTCTGACATGAGAACTTTTATGTGTTGTCCTATGCTATTCTCAGCCTCAGCTCTGAACTTGATGAAAGCACTCACTGCTTGATCTTTGGTCTTCAACATATACACTGTGGTCCACCTTGTACAGTCATCCACAAGTAGCATAAAATATTTGTTGCCTGCTTGTGTGGATGGAGTAATGGGCCCACAAAGATCCACATGTATCAGTTGAAGGGGCTCATTGGCTCTCCATAATACTAACCTAGGAAAAGACTTCCTGACCTGTTTGGCTGCTAGACAAGCCTGACAAACTTGATCAAGGTGTTGAATCAAAGGGACTCCTCCTACCATTTCCTTATCAACAATTTATTTCAGTGCTTGAAAGTTTACATGTCCTAGCCGGCCATGCCATAACCAGGCATCATCAGTTATGCTAGACAGTAAATAGGTTGGAGCTACAGTCACTAATTCAACTTTGTACAATTTGTTACCAGTTCTCAGGACTTTCATGATCAACCTGAATGGATTTTTCTTAGACACCTCAATTTAATCTTCATCCATTAGCACTCTATGACCAATCTCAGTAAGTTGACCAAGGCTTATTAAGCTACTCTTTAGTTTAGGAATAACATACACATCCCTAAGCAACCACTGATCCCCAGTCCTTCCCTGAAATAGAATTGAACCCTTTCCCTCTATCTCTACTGCAGAACCATCACCAAATCGTACCTTTCCAGCAACAGTAGAATCCAAATCTCTAAACTTCTGACGATCACCCGCCATATGATTACTCGCGCCATTATCAAGGTACCTAACATCATTCCTGACTTCACCCTCGCCAACGAAGTACAATTCCGGCCACACCTTCGTCTCCTCTAGCCTCACTTCTGTGTGCAGGATCTTGAACAATACTGGCTCGAGCGGTTCCTGCTCCTCAGTTTCCACGAGCATTAATGCTGGCTCCAGAGCCACAACTCTAGCATGGTGCGCCTCCTCTTCCTTCTCCTTCTTCTTCTCACCGGGGCACCGATTGGCATAGTGGCCAAAGTTTTGGCACTTGAAGCACTTGATGTGACTCTTGTCACGTTTGTCAGTGCTCTCCTTTCCTCCTTCGCCGCGACCTCCTCGACCTCCCCGGCCTCCACCACGACTGCGACCTCGCCCGTGTCCTCCACTGCTCTGAGATCTCCCACCTCCAGAGCCCTCACCGCCACCGACCGACTTCTTCTGGCGTGCTTCCTACTCAGCTTGAGTGAGTATCACTTGCTGATCACTAGAGCGCACTCCACCGGCTCCCCGCCGAGTCCGCTCCTCATACGCCTTGAGTCGGCCAACCACTTCATCGAACGCCAATTCGTTGAGGTTGTGAAACTGCTCGATCCCGGCCACGACGTGGATGAATCGACCAGGCACGGTGTCGAACAACTTCTTCACCATGGACGCATCCTCCAACGTCCCGCCCAATTTTCCATACTTGACTGACATGGCTGTCAGTTTCCCCGCAAATTCATCAACAGACTCCTCCTTCATGCCGAGCGCATCGATCTCTACCTTCAGCGTCTGCAGGCGCGCATCCTTGACGCGTTCCGCACCCACAAATCTCGCCTTCAGGGAAACCCAGACCTCTTTGCTTGTATTCTTCTTGGCTACTTGCATCAGGAGCACATCTGACAGACACTGGAATAGATGCGCTCGAACCTTCTTGCTCTTCGCCGTCTGCGCCTCCGTAAGGACACCCGCCAAACTCCCCTCCGGCAGCTCCACCATCTCCCACAACCCCTGCTCCTCCATGATCGCCTGCACCCGGATACTCCAGCTAGTGTAGTTTGCCGACGTCAATGTCGGGAACACTTGACGGTGTCCGCCATCGCCGCCCCCTCGACCTCCATCAGCAACCGTCAGGGACATGGTAGAGCTCTAGGTGGATCCGCGTGTTTGACCGGCTCTGATACCAAATGTTGGCTAGAATCGATCACAAACACACAATTATCACAGTGGCTATCCTAACAATTAGACTCAAAAGCAATCAAGAACACGAATTGGGATGGACACTTGACAACTGTCCGGAGACCTACCGGGAGACAATGCCCTTTTTCACTATTGATTAGAATGAGAACACAACACAAATACAAGTCTCTGAGGCGCTAACACACACCTCTTACATCAGGCTACTTATACTAGTAGCTAACACAAGCGACTCACACAGAAATAAAACTGCAAGACACGATACAAGATGCCCTGAAACACAGTTAACTAGGACGCTGTGGCTGTGGTGACCGCGAACTGCCGTTCCCACACACGCTGGCTTGATTCAAACTTGAATTCTCCCGCCATCTCCACTTCACCCAATGACTGAACATGTGTTCTGCATCACCCATGTCAGGTTTACACCAACACCTGGACTACTGCGATTCGCTGAAGCCCGGCTTCGTCGCGCAGCTCAACGCTAAGATGAAGAACGGATACTCCGACGATTTCTTTGCGCAGATTCTTGGGAAGAATGTGCTGCAGCTGTGGCAGGACTACAAGGCCAAGTACGGAGGCTGATGTGTGTGCGCGCGCGTGCGTGTGTGTTGGTAGCTAGTACACGAGTGCTAGTGCGACGCGATCGATGGATCTTTATCAGCGCAGGGTGTTGCTGCTGCTTATGATTGATCGACATACTATCTGATCAGATAAACAATAAGTCATGCGTCGACACTGATTTGTACTATTAGTTTGTATTGGAAAAATATATATATAAAGAGTATTAGCTTGTACTGAAAAAGGAGGTGGTTTTTAGATCAAGTAAAGTTAGCACGGTAGCGTTTCGTTTGTATTTTGTAATTATTGTCCATTTATGAAGCAAGTAAGTTCGAAAGATTCGTCTCGCAAATTATAGATAAATTGTACAATTAGTTATATTTTTTTTACTTAGATTTAATGTTCCATGCATGCGTCCAAAGATTTGATGTGACTGAAAATTTAGAATTTTGAAGGGGGTCTAAACAGGGCCAAGCGCTGACCTTCAAGCCATGATTTTACCAAGTTTTAAGGACCCAAAAACACTCATGCCAAAGCTCAGACAAAGCATCAGATGAAAAATATACTCCCCAAAAAATCAGCTCCAAAAGTTTTGAGAAAGATAAATTTTAGATTCGGAGAGAGGAACAAACTCACACAAGATTGATAATGTTATAGTCTAAATGTCTCAGCTCCACTGTGCACATTGAGTGAACCATATACTACCACCAACACACTTAGTTTCAATGGCTGTGTTTAGATCCTGGAATTGGGGTGAAAAAAATCTTGTAGCACTTGTCATGTCACACTATAGTAATTTTGTTTTTATTTGGTAATAATTGTCCAAACATTGATTAATTATGCTTAAAATGTCCATCTCGCAAAGTATAACAAAACTGTGCAATTAGTTTTTTATTTCATCTATATTTAGTACGCCGTATATGTGCTGGTATTTTGATGTGACAGGGAATAAGAAATCGATGTGATGGGGATGTGATGGAAAGTTGGGGAAAAAGTTGGGATCTAAACACAGCCAATGCTAGCTTCACATAAAAGGGGTCACTCGAGAACGCTAGTACGGACTTTACAAACCTTATAGTACGGACTTTACAAACCTTATATGTGTATATAACGTACCCTCAATAACAAAGGTTGCGCTACTCACACTACAAGGAATGGTGCTTTTGATGACGTATTAAGAAACCATCATAAAATTCTATGATTCATTCATTAGATGATTTATCTATGACCATCTGAACGTCACAGATTATTTTGACAATTGCGTGGTTTATCTATGATGGATAGTTAGTTTGGTCACAAATAAATCATCCAACATGGCCTGTTTTTTTTTTGCGTGGCCAACATGGTGCTGACGTGGCCTGTTTTTTTTTACTAGATAGGCAAAAAATGTGCAAGTCCTTGGAATCAAACTCTATCTAGACCTCTTTTTTCTTCTTCTTTCTACAAAGACTAAAGCTTACCACTGAGCTACGGTTTCGTTTTCAAAAAAGACCAATCTGTTAATTTATTTGAATTAGATTAAGGGGGTGTTTGGTTAAACCTCTACTCCGCCCGCCACATGTTTCCTCACAAAAAGTTGTTTTGCCGCCGCCGCTGGATCCCGGTCCGCCGCCGTCGCCGCGCACCCCGTGTAGAAGGGCCGACGCCACCCCTGCAGCCATCGCTGCGCCGCGCGTGAGGGCCGCGCTCCCCACACGTGGAAGGGTCGAGGCCGCCTCCCCTGCAGCCCCCACTGCGCCGCGCGTAGGGCCCGCTTCCACTGCGCCCAAGGGCCGCCGCTCCGTCCAGGGCCAGGGCCGCTTCGATCTTCTTCCTGCAGGTGTTCCCTTGTCAAGTTTCCACGTCTCCTAATGTTGCTTTTCATTGCCAGACTATTATGTCCCACCCTCCACAAAAATTGCTTGAGTTTTGGTGGCCATTTCAGTTTCCAAATCCGCCTCCACACCATATCAGTACTATTGCCGCCACTGGACCTCGAGCATTCACCATGCTGAACACATCTCTCCAACTGTAAATTGTCCTCTAGCACGTGATAAGCAGATTTGGCAATAAAAACTCCTTTCGGATCAAAGTGCCATGCAATTGTACCTTTTACATGCTTAGCATTTCTCTAGTTTCAGATGGATATTGTGTTTATCAAAACAGATTCTATATATTCAGTATAGTATATATACATGCAAATTAATATTGAGTTAACAGTAATAACGAGAAGTAGCCCTTGTTTGTTTCCTCAGGTGAGAAAGGAGAGGCTTGGTGATAGAATCACGGCACTTCACGGCACTTCACCAGATAGTATCCCCCATTTGGCAAGGTACACACAGCTAGCTCTGCTTAACTAGCTACTCTTTTCAGCATTGGCATTAGGAGTCTGGTCCAACAAGGCTTTGTGAGGAAGAAACATATTCTTGATACATTTGCTTGACAACAACAATGAACTCTTCTACTTTACTATAGTATAATCCTGGGCCATAAATCTTTCTCATGTAAAACTCTATTGCCTTTCTCTTGTACCTAGGGTCAAGAAAGAAAGCCACATCAAGGGCTACATTTGACTTGTTCCAGTACTTCTCAAACTTAGTGTTCATAGACTTTGCCATTTCTCTAACGGTGTCATTTGCACTGGTACACCACTCTGAAATTAAAGCCTTAATTTCACATAAGCTTTGGTAAAACAGATTAGTTGTAGGATATGCAGTACCTGACAATAACTCAGTGATATCATTGAACCTCTTCAAGCATTTACAAACTGTTTGTGTCTGATCCCATTCTTCATCAGACATCTTTACCCCTGCATACCCCATTCTTCATCAGACATCTTTACCCCTGCATACCTTTTCTAGTCAGTTTCATAAAGCCTATCAAAAGCATCTCTATAATATATGGCGTCCTTCAACAAATGGTAAGTTGAATTCCATCTTGTTTGAACATCCAGTGTGTGTTCAGTCCACATTCTCTTTCACACTTAATGAAATCCTCCCACTGTAAAGCAGAGCACTTCACAGCCAGTACTATTGACACAAAAAACGTTGAATCTGCGAACACCTCGGGCTTATACCCGAACTCGATATCTAAAGGTGTGCTAGTTGATTTGACCAGTTAATCAACAAGGACGATAACTAGAACAACAATGAACGAGACGACAGCGATATGCCCGGACGTCAAGGCTCAGATTGCTCAAAAAGCGGAACTCGCGAGGTAGACGGAGATCTTGTAGATGCAGCCCGTCGAGATCGTAAGAACTCGTAGATAGACTATAACTAATGCGAAAAAAGTAGATGCTGAAAAGTAAGACGAAAATAATAGATTTGTTTGATTGTATTGGATATATATTGATACATCGCCCCTGGGTACATATTTATACTCCGGTAACAGGAGTTGCAAACAGACACGACTCATACCTAAACGGAACTCCTATTTTTAAGGAAATAAAACGACTCGTGCAAGAGTTGGACTTAAACTAAAACAATAATACTAGCATAAAATTACTAGTTTCCTTATCCACCTCCCTTACGATGAAACTTTCCATCGGCCGATTCCTTCAATCCGCACTTTCCTTCTACTATCATCGGCACCTCCTTGCTGAGCCGCATCATCTCACATCCATCGGCAACATTTCCGATCGACAATATTTTCGTTTCATCGGTAATACCTCCTCATCGGCAAACACATCTTTCACTAGTGGTATCTTGATGCCGATGAGAGACAATGTTTTACCTTCTTGCCGATCGACGCTCTTGGCTCAATATTGACCCATACGAAAAACGATGTCAACACATGCCCCCCAATTTCGGAGTATAAAATATCTTATGTGCTGAAATTTGCTGTGTTGTAATCTTTCCCTAAAAAAACGCTTACGTCATCATCTTGATTACCGCGCATCATCTTCGCAAATTACCAACAACTCCCGTAACTGAAACACCAACAGTTACAAATCCCTCGATCTCCGCGCAAATTCATCGCGATATCTTTCCATACCTCTGTCCAGTAAAAAGAAAACTCGAAAATGCCCCTTGACTAGGCCTATAAAGATTACCATCCGCTTTCTTTTTCACCCTAAGCTCACATCTTCATCCGCATTTCGAAGCGACCCCAAAGAACACTCCAGCAACCAATCCACCGGTGGTTTCCTCCCTTATCAAGAAGCACGACCTAGCACAAGAACCGCTTCAATGGCGATCAATTTAACTACTTCCACGGTAATTTCTTCTATTCCCTTGCTGAATATATCGCAGTTTCATCTTTCTGCATTGATTTACAATCCCCCCTCTTTTTCTTTTTTCACCTTTCTTGGATCTCTAGGAAATGCGCAACAAGATAGTGATCTCCACCGATCAGGAGCACCTTTGCTGCTTAGGCCCAATGGGGAATGCCGATCCGACCAATTTGATCAACGCAGAGACCAACCGCACCCCTTTTAGATATGAACATTTTGACCTAGGGTTATGGGCAGACACCTTCCGTTCCTAGCCTAAACCCACCAAAGGGTGGAAGAACTGGTACCTCAGGATAGCCAGGTCACAACAACTGTATTGGTCAGAACGCAACGTCGAGCAATGCATTAGGATGTCCATTGCCGATATGGCCAAGAACGAGAACATGATGATAGCTGCTTCTTACTTCTGGTCCGACACAATGAACACATTTTTATTCAGACACGGACCAGTCATCCCCACTCTTGCCGATGTTCACATGCTCACCGGCCTTGATGTCTCTTCTGCCGATCCTGCCACCCTCTTCCGTAGGAAATCCGAGCATCGGGTAAGTACCCGCAACATCGGCGGTTGGACCAGATACATTCAAGAAAACTAGAAGACCGGATCAGTAAATCAAAGGGAGCATGCCAACTTCCTCAACATGTGGCTGGAAAAGTTTGTCTTCTATGGCAGAACAGTCGGACCTACCAACATGTATCTCCCAGCAGCAGAGCTCCTAACAAGCAGAGGATTTCCTCTTGGCTGATACCTCCTCGGTTCAGTTTACCGCCTTCTACACCAAGCATCGGAGAAGCTACTACTAGGCGAGCCCATCGGTAACCTTGGAGGCCCTTGGTGGTTTATAAACCTGTGGCTGAACGCCCATATGTACAAATGTCTCCCATTTGACCTATTCAGCCAACAGTTTCCAAGGGATATATCGGAAGATTATATCTTTGATGATGACGAATCGGCAACTCGCTCCCCACTTAACTTCGGGGAAGCTATGATAGTGCTACCAGGAACCGACGCCAATGCTGATCAATTTGGCATTTTCTTCCAAAGGCTCTACTGCGGAATCCCTGCTGCAGAACGAGTCTGGTGGCCTTATGTTGACGAAGACAACCGATTCCCCATCTCCTTTAACCTTACCGATGGGAACATACCTCAAAATGAGGTAATCATGAAGGCCACCCTCATTCCCCGGGCAATTTCAGTCAATGCCGTTGGGACCGGAAAAAACTCTCACCCATCATACGAGTTCTACTATCCATCGGTAGCAGCAAGACAGCTAGCATTCGGTCAACTGCCGATCAAGCTCAGCTATGCCAATGTGATCAAACCAAGAGAGGTCATTTCTGATGTGATGGATTGGAACAAAATTACCACTCTCTCTCCCCATGCCGATATGGTCAACCTCGACTTGTCTTCTTGGGTGCCGACTTCGTTCATAACTGAGTCATACAAGTCTTGGTGGCAAGAATGGAAGGACCAGCTATTCGCCCCATCATCGCACTACTATCGGCACTTAATTGATGCAAATCATGTCATCCCCGACGACGCGGTAAGTTTATTCCCGATATCACTACTTCATTGTCTTTCAAAGGCACAGGTAACTAACCCTCTGTCAGCAAGTCAATGATCCGATTCCCAACAAGAGCAAAAGCGGCAAGTATTTCAATTTGCGGCCGATGAACCCAATATCAACAATTGGCAGCAAGGCCCCTCCACTGGCTGCTCTTACGCATCGCAGGGCAATTCCTAAAGTCACCATCAGGTCTAGACCACCGCCAACCGATGATGCTGCCACTGCTGCCGCTACCTTGGCTCAGGCTTTCATGGTAATACTTTATTTGCTTATACCGATTGAAAATTTTCATCGGTAATTTTACTCTGCTTTCAATTTACACTAACTATCCTTTTCTGTAGCCAACAAGCTCATCGACCACCATCCCAAATGTACGAGTTGTTCGACCTGCCGATGCCCTCAAAGCACAAGGATCCAAGCGTCAAGGCCATTCAAGTGTTGCTCCTAAACCGAAGCGCAAGAAGCTATCAGCTCCATTCGCACCTTCTCAAGCTTCCACCGATGCACCGGTATCAGAGCCAGTATCGGCAGCTACCGCCGAGCAACCACAAGTCGAGATTCCTGACCAAGCGACGGCGCCATCACTGTAAGAGATGCCTATGACAACAAAAATGGTATCAACATCGGTATCAACATCAGCACCAGATGAAACCCCTGACCAAAGGGCAGCAACTCCCCCTCAGGAGTCAGCGGAAGCGACGCCAACACCAGCACCAGCTCCAGCACCAACCGTCCTTTCTACTGAGGCGAGCTCATTGGCAACCATTGCCGATCCTCAAGATACGGTTGCATCGGCTACTCAGTAAAGCCAAAGGCGAGAAATTGCTTTAAAGCAGGTAAACCGATTACTTCTATTACAAATCTGTGAGACACAAGCTCCTTCCTGACATATTTTGATTCTCTATCTATCCAGGGCCAAGATTCTCCCAACAACCTGTTCTCTTTTGCTGTCAACGTTCCAGAAGATGCCGATGAAGAGGCAGATTCTACCCAAACTTCAACTGTTGTATCGGCAGAACTGAAATCCAAACTTGAAGCCCTGCTGCTCCTACTGCAACAAAGTACATCTCAACTGGTCCAAGATTCTAGTGCAGTAAGGGCAGCTTTCAAGGAAATCCAAGATCAACTACCTGCCGATATCGAAGAACCACTCTTCCAGGCAACTTCCCTTGAGAGTTGGCAACTCCAATATAAAAAGGCTTTAGGTCGTATTGCCAACAGAGTTACTCAAAGAAAACTTGAAGAAGAAATATCCAAGTTCAAATAGATGGCAGACGAAAAGCACAAGGACCTTAGTCACCTAGAAGCCTCTGGCACCGAACTTGATCAAGAGATCAACCGTCTGTCGGCACAAAAAGAAGAGCTGTTGGCCGAGCTGAAGAGAGTGGATAAAGCCTTAGAATCGGCCATCCAGAAGAAGATCCAGCTCCCTATCATAGCCAAAGCTTTGCAGCAGGAAAGGGATGCCAACGCTCGCGAAGCTCTTCTGCTGAGGAGAAAGGCCAAGACAGATGATGGCACTGCCGACGACGACACCAGGGAAATAGAAGAAGCCGACCAAGTTTGCCTTCGTGCGATTTTATGTATTCAAACCTTGTTGTAACTTGTTACTCCTGAGCTTGACAAGTCGATCCGTCTGTAATATAACTTTTAACGTCTTCCTACTGATGTCCCTTATATGATAACTTTGTCATCGGCATATACGTATTGCTTTCATGCATCCATCCAGATACTAGGATAATACTTCTTCAGATACTTGCCATTTATTGCTCTGGAAAATGCAGCTCCTTCGAGGGTTTCCAAAATATAGGCATTACCAGGAGTAGACTGCTTTATCCGAAAAGGACCTTCCCAATTAGGAGACCACTTCCCAAACTTTGAACTCTTAGTCCCAATCGGTAAAATCAATTTCCACACCAGATCGTCATCGGCAAACTCCTTCGTTTTTACCTTCTTGTTATACCATCTGGCAACCTGTCTCTTGTTCTCTTCGATACTGATTAGAGCTTTTCGCCGATGACCTGCTAAATCTTCTAACTCATCCTTCATAAGGATATCATACTCATCGGTTGTTAATTGATCTTGAGAAAATAACCGTCTGGAACCAGTTTTAATTTCCCAAGGTAGGACAGCATCATGTCCGTAGACTAACTGATATGGTGAAACCTTAGTAGCACCATGACATGTCATCTGATATGTCCACAAAGCTTCGTTCAGTACCTATGCCATCTCCTAGGGTTTTCTTCAATCTTGCGCTTGATAAGCTTGATTACCCCTTTATTGGTTGCTTCAGCCTGACCATTAGCTTGAGCATAATAAGGAGACGAGTTTAAAACCTTAAACCCCATACTGATAGCAAATTCATCAAATTCTCCCGACGTGAACATAGTTCCTTGATCGGTAGTAATAGTTTGAGGGATACCAAATCGGTAAACAATATGCTCTTTCACAAAATCTATCATGTTTGTCGATGTCACCTTTTTCAACGGAATAGCTTCAACCCACTTGGTGAAATAATCGGTAGCAACAAGTATGAATTTATGTCCTTTACTCGATGGTGGGTAAATCTGGCCAATGAGATCAATGGCCCATCCTCTAAACGGCCAAGGCTTGATTATAGGATTCATTGCCGACGCAGGTGCTCTCTGAACATTACCAAATTTCTGACAATCTTGACACCCTTTGAAATACTCAAAACAATCTTCAAGAATCGTCGGCCAATAATATCCATTTTTCCTTATCATCCACTTCATTTTGAATGTCGATTGATGTGCTCCACACACCCCTTCATGAATTTCACCCATCAACCTCTTCGATTCCTCTCTATCGAGGCATCTGAGGAAAACCCCATCAAGTGTACGATAATACAATTCATCATCAAGGAGCACATACTTAGTAGCCTGAAACCTCAACCGTCTCTCCACTTTCCTAGATGGATCTCTTAAGTAATCGACAATCTCTTTTCTCCAGTCATCAACAACCATTACCAATGTCATTACTTCTTGAATCGGCTGATACCCCGAAGCGTGCTGCGCCAACCGATTGGCCTCTTCATTATGCAACCTGGGAATATGCTCAAGACGATACTCTTTAAATTCCTTCAATAACTGCAAACACTTCCCATGATATTCAATTAAAATATCACTTCGGCACTCATATGCTCCAATCAACTAATTGACCACCAACAAAGAGTCACCGAAGACTTCAACGGCATCGGCACACACATCCCTGAGTAACTCCAACCCCTTCAGCAACGTCTGGTACTCAGCCTAATTATTCGTCGAAGCAGCAACAATCGGCAATGAGATTTCATACTTTTTTCCTCAGGGTGAAACTAAGATAACACTGATGCCTGCTCCTTCCTTACATGTGGAACCATCAAAGAACAAAGTCCAAGGAGCAATCTCTACTGAATTTAGCGTACCGCGATGCTGAGTAACAAAATCGGCCATCACCTGCCCTTTAACTGCCTTAGTCGATTCATACCTCAGATCAAATTCTGACAATGTCAAAATCCATTTGCCTATCCTCCCATTCAATATCGGCATCGACAACATATACTTGACCACATCGTCTTTGCATATAATGTCTTAACTTAGTACAAGAGAAGTATAGACATAAACACAATTTCTCAACGGCCGAATGCCTGTTTTCAGCATCCACCAGCCTTCTGCTTAAATAATAAATCACACGTTCTTTCCCTTCAAATTCTTGAATCAAAGCTGACCTGATAACACCGTCATCGGCAGACAAATACAATCTGAAGGGTTTCCCATGTTGAGATGGAATCAAAACCGGGGGATTCACCAGATACCTCTTAATTTCCTCCAAAGCCGATTGCTGCTTTTCTCCCCACACAAATTCTTGACTGACTTTTAGCTCCAGCAATGGGCTAAAAGACTCAATCTTCCCAGACAGATTAGATATAAATCTTCCAATAAAATTAATATTACCGATCAAAGATTGCAACTCAGTCTTGTTCGTAGGAGCAACCACTTTGTTAATTGCATCAACAGATTTTCTATCGATCTCTATACCCCTTTGATGCACCATGAACCCTAAGAATTGACCCGCCTATACGCCAAATGCGCACTTATTTGGATTCATCTTTAGCCAATGCTCCCTTGTGCATTCTAGAATCTTCCGCAGATCAGCAAGATGCTTTTCAAAGTTTCCAGACTTAACCACCACATTGTTGATATAGATTTTGACCAACGTACCGATGTACTTATGAAAAATAAAGTTCATTGCTCTTTGATAAGTGGCTCCAGCGTTCTTCAACCCAAAAGTCATTACGGTCCATTCAAATAAACCGACGTGACCTGGACACCTAAAAGCAGTTTTGGATATGTCTTCTTCAGCCATAAATATTTGATTATATCCAGCATTACCATCCATAAAACTGATAATTTTGTGTCCAGCAGAAGCATCAACTAGTAGATCGGCAACGACCATTGGATAGCCGTCCATTGGCGTAGCTTTATTGAAATTCCTGAAATCAATACAAACACGAAGCTTTCCGTTCTTCTTATATACAAGAACTACATTAGAAATCCATTCAACATATCGGCATTGCCGAATAAATCCAGCTTCGATTAACCTAGTAATCTCAGTTTTAATATCGGGTAGTACAGTGGGGTTACATCGGCGCGCTGGTTGCCGATGTGGTTGAAAACCCGACTTAATAGGTAACCGATGTTCAACTATTGATCGGGCCAAACCAGGCATCTCTGTATAATCCCAAGCAAAACAATCTTTATATTCTTTTAACAAATCACTCAGTTGTTGTTTACATTGGGAATCCAACCTAGCACTAATAAAAGTTGGCCTAGGCTTGCTACCATCGCCGATGTCTATTTCTAGTAACTCATTGGCCGATGTGAACCCCTGCCCAAGCTTTCCATCATCAACGAACTGATCTATTAAAACACCTCTTCAGAACCGACTGCTTGGATCGGTGTAATTTGGAAACCAGAAAACTTTGTGAAATTCGGCACCTCGTACTGATTTGGAAGAGGAATCAAGTCATATGCCTGAGGGTATGGTGTTCGATAAGAATATGTATCAACCTCGGACTTACTACTGAACTGTCCTTTCGTCACTTTGGCGATCTCATCGGCCCAGTATACATTTTGACCCTGCCGACGCGTTGCCTGTATGTTTATCGGCTGGACTGGTAGATATATCCCTTCTTGCCTCTGTGGTAAGTAAACCGATCCGATTGGCGTAAGCGCAGCACCATGTTGCTGAACATTATACATCGGCTGATCTGTCGATGTATATCCTTGGACACCAGCTGGAGTATTTTGAGATACTATCGACATCTCATTTTGAACATCCGCTGGGTAATGGTATTGCTGTGCTCCTGCCGCCTGATATCTAGGTTGCACCAACTGTTGTTGCATTGATGTCTGACCAGTCCATCTAGGATCACAAGTCATCAGCATGTGATTTATCGATAATTTATATCCATTCGGAGCCTGTTGCCCTTGCATTCTAGGACAATCAATAGATTGACCTCCTTGTTGTATTGATACCTCCGTCTGAGGATTTATCATCAAAGGATAGCCTGTATCTGGCCTATTTTGTTGCATCGGCAGAGCGCTTGCGGATGGTCGCCCGCAAGGCATCTTAGGTACCACCATCTGAAGACTTCTTGTCGACAACTGCCCGTTTGGAGAAGGCGTAACATAATGCATCACTGGATTCATCGGCTGCACTGATACTGCCGATTCCACAGGAGCTTTTCCCGCTGTATCATCACCTTGGATCGACTTGGCATCGGTCGATGAATTTGGAGGCATATCATATCCCCACCGGCTAGTAGGAATCGGTTGGCTCTGGATTACAGGTCCTGACACCTCCAATGCTACTGGGTCTGTATTTAGCCGAACAACGTTTACAGGGCTTGATTTTAGAGTAACTTCACTGGCAGACAGCTTCGCAGGCTGGGAGGATCCCGCTGGGATTGCCGATGGAGTTATAGTAGATGCCGATCCAGATTGATGATACGATGGACCAACATAATGAGATGAATGCCCTTCTTTGAAGGATCGCATAACAGCGTTGTGTACAGCGTTGAACAGCATAGTAGAGTGGTTAATCAATGCTTGATTTAATGCAGAATTAACCATCTCTTGAAATTTACCAGGATTGGCGTCGAAAGTGACCTGCCGTGGCGACGACGGATCTTGCTTCTGGACTGCTTTGCCACTCCTGTTTAGGCTGAAGGACTTCAGATATAGCTGCTTGTATTCCTCCATAGCCTGCTCCATAGCTTGCTTCTGATCATCCTTCAGATCTGCTTCGGAGACTTCAATGACGTTCTTTGGATCAACGTCAGTAGAACCACCCATGATCTTGATCAAGAGATATATCTAGGGTCCCACCGGGTGTGACAAAAGAGGTGTTGACACAAAAAAACGTTGAATCTGCGAACACCTCGGGCTTATACCCGAACTCGATATCCAAAGGTGTGCCAGTTGATTTGACCAGTTAATCAACAAGGACGATAACTAGAACAACAATGAAAGAGACGACAGAGATACGCCCGGACGTCAAGGCTCAGATTGCTCAAAAAGCGGAACTCGCGAGGTAGACGGAGATCTTGTAGATGCAGCCCGTCGAGATCGTAAGAACTCGTAGATAGACTATAACTAATGCGAAAAAAGTAGATGCTGAAAAGTAAGACGAAAATAATAGATTTGTTTGATTGTATTGGATATATATTGATACATCGCCTCTGGGTACATATTTATGCTTCGGTAACAGGAGTTGCAAACAGACACGACTCATACCTAAACGAAACTCCTAATTTTAAGGAAATAAAACGACTCGTGCAAGAGTTGGACTTAAACTAAAACAATAATACTAGCATAAAATTACTAGTTTCCTTATCCACCTCCCTTACGATGAAACTTTCCATCGGCAGATTCCTTCAATCCGCACTTTCCTTCTACTATCATCGGCACCTCCTTGCTGACTTCAGCCGCATCATCTCACATCCATCGGCAACATTTCCGATCGACAATATTTTCGTTTCATCGGTAATACCTCCTCATCGGCAAACACATCTTTCATTAGTGGTATCTTGATGCCGATGGGTGGTAATGTTTTACCTTCTTGCCGATCGACGCACTTGGCTCAATATTGACCCGTAAAAAAACGATGTCAACAAGTACAAATGCACGAATACCCAGATTGCATTTGCAATATGCTTTAAACCATCTCCAGCGACCAAATTCAGTATGTGATTTGCACATCTCACATGAAAGAACAAACCATCACAAACTAGAGGAGAATTCTTTCCAAGTACTTTAATCACGTCCTTCACAGCAACTTCATTTGAAGCGGCATTATCCAAGGTAAGAGAGAACATTTTATTTTCAATAAACCATTTAAAAACACTTTCAGTGAATATGCTTGAGACAAGTTGGCACCAGTATGCCTCCCTTCTACGTGCATGAATTTGATAATCCTTTTCTAAATATTCCAATTTGATAATCACAAACTAGAGGATAATTGGTCAAAGTTAGTAGCAGACATGATCAACAACCACCTTATTATTCAATTGTGTCCCTAGATCATTGACGTTTTGACCAGCCATGCCGTCGCCATTTGTGCGGTAGGCTCATACGGGTATATGATCAGTGACAAGGTGACGTTTGGATCTTTTGCTTTGCTAGAGCTCGTGTCCTGGCTGGGCAATACAATTATAATAGTAGATGTGTAGGCCGTATTTTGGATGTTAATCCACGTGTGTTAGGGTGAATTCGGATGCAATTTAGTTTAAGTTTCACGTCAATTCATCCCAGCCCATGTGAATTGATATGAATCCGGTTACATTCAAATAAGACCTTAAACCTTTTGTTTTCTTAACACTACCGCACACATCATCTCTAGGGGTGGCTGCAGTCCATTTATTGGAGCGGTTTGGCCAGCCGCCCCTATGCCACTGTCTCTACAAATCAACAATTTATATGGACGGTTTAGCAGTCATTCCTACAAATCAATTTTAGGGCGGTTACAAATCTATTTTCCAAAAAAAAACCGAAATTCGAGCCAAAAAATAGCAAAAAAAAATATTTAATCCTAAAACTGTAGCACCAGTCACATTTTTTAGCATTTTTTGTGACTTTGCTGTAGCCAAGATTTGAATCGTCAACCTCACTCTCACACTATTGCTCCAACCACTACACCTTACACTCACTCATGTGTATAATGGATTTTCTTTCTTCTCATTTTATCTTTAAACCAAATTTAAATTGGTTGTTTGAGACTCTAAACGAATTCAAATGAAAAAGTTGCCAACTACAAAATTGTACAATCTTTTGAGATCTACAACATTAGTTTTTGTTGTTTGTCCATCCGAGATCATTTTAAAATTTTGAATTTCGAATGTTAGACATTCAAATATACTTTTCTTTGACAAGATGACTTCAAATGAAAAAATTGTTAACTAGCAAGTTGTATAACTTTTCGAGACCTCCAACTTTCATTTAGGATGTTTTTCCATGCGAGATAGTTTCAAAATTTTGAATTTCAAATTTTAAAATTTAGAGATTCAAATGTAGTTTTTCTTAACAAGATAATTTCAAATGAAAAAGTTGTCGACTATAAAGTTATATAACCTTTTGAATTGTACAACTTTTATTTTTTGTTATTTCTCCATCTAACAAAGTGGTACTATACATTGTTGACAAATTCATAAATCTCTCCCGTAGTTTATGAAATTATACGAGAGATGTGTCATTTGTGAACAATGTTTATTACCACTTTGTTGGATGAAGAAATGGCCAAAATAAAAGTTGTAGAGCTTGATGAGTTCTACAAATTTGTTGTTGATGACTTGTTTTTAGCTAAAATCATTTGATATTTTAAAATGCTATTTGAAATTTTTATTTTTTTTAACTCAAAATTTGAAACTTTCACAAGAAATGATCTTAAAAAATTTAAGAAAAAAAATCAAATAATTTGATGTTAGTATGAGGGAGAAAGATTAGTTACAAGTTTTAGCTAGAGATTAAAAAGAGAAATCTGAGTTTTTCAACAATTTAGAAATATTATTTAAACAATATTTTGAAGCAAGAAATAAATTCGAATAAAAAAGTTGTAAACAAAAAAGTTTAATAACTTTTCGATATCTAAAAGTTTTATTTTCATCATTTCTCTATCCAAGACCATTTAAAAATCCAAAATTTTAGTACTTATTAATCTCGATGTCTATTTGTAGAGACGACTCAATATAGAACCGCTCCTGCAAATCAGATTTGTAGAAGCGGCTAGATATTGAACTGCCCTATAAATAGAGCCATTTGTAAGGGCGGCTCATAATACCAACAACCCCTATAAATCCATTTGTAGGGGCGGCTCGTTAGGAAACTATTTGTAGGAGCGGCCCTATATAGAGCCGTCTCTAAAAAAATAGAGACGTTGCTACAAATCATTTTTGTAGTAGTGTAATTTCGTAAGTAAGTCAATTTAGTTAGCCTTAGAGCATCTCCAAGAGCCTTTGTAAAATATACTCTCCAAATCATCATTTAGCTAGAGAGTCATGTGAGTAAAAATCTTTTTCTATATCTTTATACTCTCCCACAGCTTTTCTATATCTTATGCACAGTCTAGAAAGTCATTCTCGTCTTCTATATTTAGCTAGCGGAAAATCCAAAATAGAAGATAGCTATATTTATATAACCATTTAGAAAAGTTGTTGGAGTGTGTTTTTTTAACAAAATCTCTATTCCTAGTATTTAGAAATAAAATAGAGAGTCTCTTGGAGATGCTCTTACCAGTCAAAAGTTGGTGCGAGTATGTAGGACAGGCAAGTCAAAGGAGCCCTAAAATCTGGAATAGCAGAGCAACACACGGTAGCTCCACGCTCAATACCACCATATATACCCATACCTTATATCAAACTGCTTTAAGAGTTTGATCGTTTAATTTATTTATTTATTATTTTCCAAACACTGCATCAGACGTCGACAAGACATTATTTTCAACAAACATTACTAGCTAGTGATAGCAACACACTACCCAGAGATAGAGATGGTGATCAAACACCACATTCAAGTCTGTCATGATATTTCATATACTAAAGCATTGCGACGTTGACGTACGTGCTGACTTCAATTCGCACCGCCTATTCGCATCATCAGCCCCCGTACTTAGCCTTGTAGTCCTGCCACAGCTGCTGCACGGTCTTCCCCAGGATCTGCGCGAAGAAATCGTCGGTGTAGCCGTCCTTCATCTTGGCGTTGAGCAGCGCGACGAAGCCCGGCATCAGCGAGTCGCAGTAGTCCAGGAACCTCGCCGTGACATCGTAGCCCTGATCCCACCGGTCTCCCTGCCCCGGCTGGACCCAGTGCCCCGGCGCGTACCCCGCCTTGAGCCGGACGTAGTCGGCGATGCCCTCGATGAGGCCGCCGTTCGCCTGGCCCTGCCCGTCCCACTGCCACACGTGTGTCGTCTCGTGGTACAGCACGCCGGTCACCTATATATGTAGAAAACGGCACAGAGATGTTCACTTAGACGACACAGCAGAGACGTACGTACAAGCTCACACAGCATAGTATATGGCTATGGCAGGCCGGGCAGGACAGTACGCCAGTAGTATGATGCATTTACCTCGGTATTGACGTCGCCGGAGTAGCCACCGACGTACTGGGCGCTGAGGTGGATCCCGTTGGCGCTCGTGAAGGCCACGCCGCCGATGTCCTCGACGACGAGGGTCACCGCGTCGACGGGCTTGCGGTCGCCAGGGCTGGGCTGGTTGAAGGTGTTCCAGATGAATGTGGACGCGTCGGAGAGCACCTGCTTGGCGTAGTCGACGCCGACGGCCTGGTCGAACCGCTGGCCGCCGGGGGTGTTGGACGCCGTGTTCGTCGCATCGAACGTGACGGCGCCGGCCGTAGTTGCGGCCAGCGCCAGGAGGGAAGCGGCCATGGCGATCTGAAGCTTGTTCATCATCTCTAGTGCTGCTGGCACCTGCTTGCTTCTTTGTCTGCTCCGTTGCTGGGTTAGTTACTTGCTTGCTGTGGTTGGGTTTATATATATATATAGAGAGAGAGAGAGAGAGAGCTAGCGTAATAGGTAATAGATCCAGCGTAGATGGTGATGATATGTTTTGTCTCCTATTTCTAAAAAAAAAAGATTGAACCTTACGTACGGTTTTAATTTGGTCCGGGTCAAAATATATGACCTGGACTCGTTCCAGTTTGGTTACATTTTTTTCTGGAAACTTGGTGTGGAAGCAGAAATTAAAGCCAGCCATGTGTCATTTTTTCTCCGATCCATATAGGACGCAATAATATAATATGAAACTTCATATACCGCCTAGCATCCGCGCATTCTCAGAGCTCCTAAACACTGTTACTGTTACTGTACGGCGCGTCATTCACCTCCTGTCATGTGGCTTTACGTGCGGTAATGGTGCGCGTTATATGCGTCTAAATTGTGGTCTCCATTGCGCCACGCAAATATTTCGTGCGTGTGCATCCATGATTTCTCTTTCCCCTCCTCCCTCGGTGCCTCCGTTGGGACCACCGCCTCCTTGGACGCGCCGCCCCATCATCTATGATGGACGGGCCGTTGGAGATTCATCCATGGATCGGGTTTCATCCGCGAAAGCCGGGTCAAAAAAAATGTTGCGAGTGGAGGCGGCACGGGGGCATGGGGGGCGTGGTTGTTGGTCCTGCTCGGAATGGACGGAACCGAGGCCGCGACTCTGATGACTCTTCAGTCTTCAATCTTCACACTTCAGTCTTCAACTGTGATGACTCTTCAGTCTTCAGTCTTCAAACGTATCTTGATCAGATCTGCCGGTTGCGTATACGTAGCATACAAATAAAAATCCTTGGAGAAGATCGACAAGCCATATGCACGTGCAGGACCCTCCCCTGAATTACATCCGAGCCACACATTCAGCACCGACACAACCTTTGGACACAGTCATGAGATTTAGTTTTGGGACCTTAAAGTGTTTCGACTTTTGTGGCCGCGTTTCTACGCGGGACTGTTGTATTATTGTACTATTGTTGTTGAGAAAAGGTACTGTACTACATTGTCCCAAAAAACATAGAGTTTTAGGTTGGTCCTAAAGTCAAATAATTGTATTGGTAAATCTAATTAAGTTTATTTAAAAGTTTGCCGATATTTATAATACCAAATTAGAACTACAAATTTCTCGTAAACATGGCTTCAGGTGTTACTTGAGTTCAAACAGGCAACACACGGCCTGAACTGCCTCGAATATATGTCCCAAACTCGGCCGTTATTATCCCAAAGAAAATCTATGGCTCACATCCTGTACAACAGCCTTGGGTAAGACCAAGATAAAGAGTGCCATTCAAGACATTGAATTTTGGAGTAATTTTGGGCTCACTGTTTTAAGCCCAGGTTCTACTCACTCGCGCCGTCAATATTCGCACGTGCCAACTGCGTGGTTGCGTTGCGCCTTGGGCCCTTGATGCGCACAATATCTTCGGAGTAACCAAGGATGGCGGCCGACGACATCTACAAGCTGCCCGTGCGTTCCAATGTTCCTACGCCTCGACGAGCTCCACGGGTACATACAATTGCAGTGCTCTATAGACTCATGTCAGCCGTACCTAGCTGTTCCATATCTTTGTTCCGATGAAACTCAAGTGGCGTTTTGGCACAGGATCAGGGATGTATTTCCTCGGACAGTAAATAAAGTCCAGAAGTTTATGTTGGGCAATAGGATAGATCTAAACATCATACTAAATATTTCCGCCTGGGCGGAGCCAAAAATTATAAAAAAGGGGAAAGCTAAACTACACACCCGGTTGTTTTAGGAACCGTAAACACACGATTTGTTGGCCGTGCGATCATCTCGGTGAATGTTTCTAGCTGTCCGATCCAGCAGCATCCGAGGGCATCCGTACGTCCTGCAGGTGGACGTATGTGACTCTGTGAGATCGCCGTGCCTACACACGCGTAGATGCGTTGGGTTCACCAAGGGCCGTGTCCGTGTCACACACATGCTGGTTGCAGACTTTTTTTGGCCTCTAGTTGTTTTTTTTTCTGTTTTCTGTTTTTTCATCTATATTGTTTTATTTTTGTTGACCTTTTTTGTTATTTTTTTAGTTTTTCTGTTTTTTTAGTCATTTGTTGTCTTTTTCTTCATATATTTTGATTCATCCTCTAGTTGACAGCCTTTTGTTGTCTTTTTGTATTTAGTCATTGTTTTAATTTTTTGTCCTAGTTGTTTTTTCTATTTTTTCATCTATTGTTTTTGTTTTTGTTAATATTTTTTGTTATTTTTTTTAGTTTTTGTATAGTCATGTGCTCTGTTTTTCTGTTTTTTCATCTATATTGTTTTTTGTTGTTGTTTGGGTTAACAAAAACTAGGCCCATAAAGCCTGCGAGAGTGCGAGTCCAACCTCAAACATCACAGAACAACGTTTGCAAACGTCCTAAAAATCAGAACGTGAGATTAAAATTGGATGGTCTAAAATTCATGTGACACGGGTGGTTAAAACACACGATTATTATATGTCGGTCATCAGTTGTTTCATGCGGTGCCAACACCCGGTTGTTGGTAGACTATAAAACACTCAAATGACCTGTAGACATCCCCTAAAAAAAGGGACCGGTCGAAGAAACCAAATTGTAAAAGCTGAGTGTGTCTTAAATGGTTAGTTTTTTCATGATGATGATTTCAGGTTAAGTCATCGACTTGGTATGATTGTTTGTATTTTCTTATATGTATTCTAGAATTTAAGATCCTACTCTTCTAGTAGTATGCACCAAGCCCATTGAAGCAAGACTCTACGATGACTTCATAAATCTCGTGATCTACCGGTATCATCTTCTGGGGATGTTTAGAGGGATGATTTTATTATGTAGTTGTGTTTTATTTGAATAATTTTATTATCTACTATTTCCACAGTCCCATAAAAAGTGTTGCTAGATTTATCCAATAATACTAATTATATACTACAATATATATATTTTGAAAATGTATTGAACGATATGTTTAATCTTACTAATTATATACTACAAATACTTATACTTTCTTATATATGTTTGGTCAAACTTAAAAGTGTTTGACTTCATACACTAGTACAAAATAGCTCTATGTCAGCGGTGTACAATAATTTCTACAGGCCATTTCGCTTAACGTGCGCTAGTAGAAATAAAACGGTTCTGATACCGCACTAGAAATCGATTTGTACAGACGATTTTATAAAGAAATCCGCCTGTAAAAATCATATTTTTATAGCCTATAGAAATGTGATTTCTATAGATGGTTTCTTAAGAAATCCGTCACTAGAAATAATTGGATATTGATTTTTTTTTTAGTTTTTCAAACTACCTCGGATGGGGAAACAAATTTGTATTTTTACAGGACCAAATAAGGAATTCTCTTCTGAAATAATGGGTGGAATATATATTTTTATTCTCTATTTTGTAAAGCAGGAAAGTTTCCGTGATCTATAAGATGTGATATATATTTTATCTTTTATAACTTTAGACATGACATAATTTTGTTCGCAAATATATAACACGACCACTAATATAATGTGACATATTCTAATGTGTGTGTACATGTGCAGCTGGATAACCTGATGTAACCTAGTAATTTGTTCAAATGTATGTATACTTATTAGCTAGATAAATTATATAACTGGACAAAGAACATCTTGTATGTTTTTTTTTCTAGTGCAACATAAATAAATGCAAATGAGACATATGCATATTACATTTTGAATGCAAATACAAGGAATTTGACATGATATGTGCATGACTTCTATTATTGTAACATGACAACATAATAGAAAAAAAAGAAACATGCATAATATATTTGTACAATAATGTGTGAAAAAAATAATGTGATATGATACCTAAAAGTAACGATAAAATGTGGCGTGTTAGTTACACATGTCATTTTAAAAAGGGATTTGCTCAATTTCAGGTGCTTAAATTTTAGTTTCTTTTTAGATGACAGTTATTGCATATATTTTATACTACAATTGTAGTTTTAGTTCGTTGCAATTTATGTAGACATAGTCTGCAATTTTTGGTTTCAGAAATATAAAAACCTATTAAACAATACTACAAACCTGACATAATCTTTTAAATATTGACACAAAGACAATTCAACAATTACAATTATTTTTATAGGAGGACAAGGAAAAAAATTTAATATGTTATAACACAGACAAATAACAAAATACAAAAATAACAACTAATTTATACTAGTTGGTGGTATATTAGTGTTGCCTGAAATCATCTTAAATTTCAGACACCTGAACTATAGAAAAAGTGTTTTAAAAAAGGTACCGTGACATAGTAAACTTCGTATTTATCCAACAATTGACCTACTTTTCATCCGAGTGACCGAGTGTATTGTGGATAAATGGAAAGAGTGCATGGTTGGTGGATGGTGCATGCCATCTACTCGATATCTAGGGATTGAATGTGATTTTCCTTTTTTCTTGTCATTTTAGTCATTTAACTATTTTATAAATCTCTAAAAATCAACGGCTATGATTTGTTTTTGCTATTACCTTCTAGTTGGAAATGTTTGTACCTTAGCAAAACCCTGTTTACAATAGTCTCTCTATGTCAATTTTTTTGCTCCAGCCCTATATTTGATGTAATTGTCTTGAAATTTACTACATCGGTCCGACAAAGAATGTAAATCTCACATCCCGAGGCAGAGTCAAAAGACTCTTAATTTTGACCAAAAGCATGTTAAAAAGTATTAATGTTATGATGTGTAATAAGTATTATTAGATTAATCATATGCTATATCCATAACAAATTTAACTTGAGATCTAAATAAATGTAGATATTATCTAAGGATGGCAACAAGGACATAGATTAGCCGAGTGCCCGTAGGTAAAAAAACCGGTAGGGCGAGGGTGCGATTTTGTGCCCATGGGTGTGGGTGCGGGTTTGTAATTGAACCCAATGGATAAAACTTGTGGGTATAGAAAACTTGTACATGTGTCAGCTTTACCCACAAACCCGTTCCAACGCTATGACATATTGGTCATCTCTTACTATATATATAAAGGAAACAACTTGGCTTTATGATTTTTTATTTTCGTACTTAAATTTCTTTCTATAATCTATGCATGTATTATTTCTTTTGCGGGTTCATGGGTGTACCTGTGGGTGACCTACCTGTAGCTGGTTGCGGGCGCAAGGTTGCAGGTTTGGGATTCAACCCGCGAGTGTGGGTCTATATGTTTTCTACCCACGGGTAATACGTCCATTACCGTTCTTTAATATCTTCTATAAACTTAGTTAAACTTAAAATTATTTTGACTCTTGTAAAACGAGGTTTATATTCTTTTTAGGACAGAGACTAATAAAATTTTTACTTATAGAAAAAATAGTGTTTTGTGGTAGCGTTGAGTAGGAGTTATGAAATACATTCAACAAACACCTTATTCAATCTTGATTAAAAAAGAAACACCTTATTCAATCTTGACATCATGCTAGACATTGGCGATTGCTGCTTTGTTCTCTCTCGTATATATAAACTTATATATGAGGAATGGTGCCAAAACAGGAGTTTTATCAACTCCCGTACTTAGCCTTGTAATCCTGCCACAGCTGCTGCACGTTCTTGCCCAGAATCTGCAGGAAGTAGTTTTCGTTGTAGCCGTCCTTTAGCTTGGCATTGAGCAAGGCCACGAAGCCCGACTTGAGCGAGTCACAGTAGTCCAGGAACCTCGCCGTGACGTCGTACCCCTGATCCCATCTGTCTCCCTGCCCCGGCTTCACCCAGTGCCCCGGCGCATACCCCGCCTTCAGCCGGACGAAGTCGGCGATGCTCTCGAAGATCCTCGGCTCACTGCATGGTTGTCCGGTGTGACGGTCACGATCGTAAATCCGGACGGAAGACCTGTACGCGGAGGGTGGCTCGCTCCGTCCCTTGCTTTCTGCTCTGCTCACCACCTTTTGCTACTTTTCTTTTCTTTTTTCCTTCCTTCCTCTAGCGCGTTCTGTTAATTATCCTCAATCCTGCATTATCTTTTAGAACTGGACGCGCCGCAAGCTCATGCTGTAGCCGATCCACTTACGTCCGCTAATTTCTCACGCATCTTGGATCCTATGGACAAAGTAATTTTTTCCAGCTATATATCCATTCAGTTGCTCTTAGTATCTTTTAGAAGTGGACACGCCGCAAGCTCATAGTACATGTTCTTTTACAGTCTAACCATTGTGGTCTATCTATTTTTCGAAGGGTTAGCAAAAACCTTTTGCTCTTCATCGAACCAACACCTTTTGCTTCTTCTTCTTTTTTCCCTCTGGTGCGCTCTGTTAATTTTCGGTCCCATGCATTTCATTTAATCCATTACTTGCCCTTTTTTATTTGTTAATTTTGTCAAGAGATGCAAGTGGACGCTCCTACCGGCGAACAGCCGCTTGCAGAACCTAAGTCTTCCTGCAGGAGACTATTAGTGTTAGCGCATACACAATGTTCTAGCATTCAAATGATGTCTCAAAATATCTGACGTCATAGCTCTACATAAGGCCTCACAAGTTCATCCGTCAAATCGTTGTCCTCCATTGGTACAGAGAAAATGTGAGATCTATATGGGATCGGAGTTGCATCGCTAAATGTGAAAAGTTATCCAGTGGATGGTTTGTTGTGGTACGTGTGTGGCGGGATATCATCAAGCACCGCATTCATGATAAGTCACCCTTCCTCTTTTGATCTACAAACTACCGCTCAAGCTGCCTTTGCAACTTTCTTAGCATTAATTTGTTTCTACACCTCTCCAAAGGCAGTGTCTCCTTTACTTGTTAGTTTGTTTTATTATAGATTTAGGAAGAGCAATTGTGCATATTGTATATGTTGGAAGTGCTCACAAAACTGAGTTGATAGAGTTCAAGTCTACCAGCCTTGCCGAGAAATGGTGACATATAGTTCAGCCTTCTCTCACACTTACGAGGGGAAGGAAGTCATCCACTTTTGGTCTAGTTAAGCCCATGGACAAACCCAAATAAGTAAAGGGAAAAGAACTAGTTGCACCCAAAAGTTCTAGTCAGGTGGTTTAGCTTCTCATTATTCACATTAATAGAAACCATCATTAATTTAGAGAAAATTATTTTCAGACCAGTTGAGTCACTAAAAGTTTGAAGAATACCTTTCGTTTTAAGACTATTTCGTTTTAAGCTTTTATATTCTGTAGTAATTGTGGTCTGATTCCTCGTCAATGGAGATGAAGCCGGATGATTTTTCTTCCATTATCTAAAAAAAGGCTTGTAGAATAATCAAAGGATAATCTGCATGCTATATGATAAGAAAGTCTAAAGTTGGAGCTAGGATTGGTAATCTAAGTAGACTAAGTTGGGAAGCCTTGTTAAGGATGGACTGAAGCAGATCAGCTGCTAAGACAAAGATAAGGGAGATACAAGGTCACCTTGTCTGACACCTCTCTTGCAATGAAAAGTTTTCCCAATTACTCCATTAAGCAATACTGCTGAAGTTTTAAGAATTGATTGAATCTAGGAAATCCATTTCACATCAAAGCCTTTATATTCCATGGCATCCAAGATTACCTTGTGTTCTATTATTTCAAAAGCTTTTTCAAAGTCTAGCATTTAGGACCACAATCTTCTTTTGGCCTATTTTCAAAGTCTATTTTGGCATCAAGTCTCCAACTCGCTAAGAGCAAGTGCAATAATTGGCTCATAGCCAAGCAAATGCTGATGTGGAAGAGAGAGAAGAGGTGAGAGAGGAGAGCTTGGCTCCCATGCAAGCACCAAGCTGGACACGAAAGTCTAGATAATAGTGGGCCCAAGTAGTAAGTATTGTGAGGAGGAATAGGAAAGAGAAACTTTTTACAGCCAACTAAGAGACAAGTTATTGTATAAATTGACTCTAGTAGCTTGGCTTATAGCCAAGCCCTTGGCTCTATTATTGAACTTGCTATAAGCCCCATCAATCTTGGGAATCGGATTTGTGATGTAGGAACTAGTTCCAACCTATCTTGATGAATTCATTATTGAAACCATCTAGAACTACTAGACCTAGAGCTTTATCATGTCATTGGGTAGGTTTCTCACTACTGCATCAATTTCCTCTCTAGTGGAGGGTTCTTAGGCCAAGTTAGATCAGTATTGTTTTCTAGGAAAGAACTAAGGTTGAAAGCCATGGAAGTGAAATCAGAATGCCCTAACCTTTCTCTGAGTACGTGCTTCTCAGAGAACAACTTTCTTTTTTAACAGGCTGTGAACTATTTCTCCATTATTTTTCTACAGTAGAGGTATTAGATTATTCCTGTGCTTGATAGTTGCATTTGCATGAAAAAGTTTAGCATCTCCTTCCTTGACTCACTTAATTTTCCCCTTTGCTTCCAATGGGTCCTCTGCTGCTCCAAAAGTTGGTTCAATTTTCCAATAAGAGTTTCTTTGAAATTCCATTCTATAATTGTCAAATCTCTAAATTCTTCTATTGTCTCTAGAAGTGATAAGATAACCTTGACATTGCTCAAAATTATTTTGAGGCTTGAAATTTTATGTTGCCAACTTCTTAGAAACCTTCTTATAGATTTTTTTTAAAATTTTGAAGTGATTGACTTAGCGTTATCAACTAGTCTGCTAATTTCTTCTCAAGCCTTGATGTGCAGGTTGCAAATGGACAGACTTGACTTCGTCCAGATTGGTTGTCTTCTGGACATTTGGTGGAAGAGAGGACGTCGTGGACTCGTGGTCAACGATATGCCTGGCCAAGTGATCTGGAGGTGGGCCTCCGATGGCAAATTCTCCATTAGGACTGCATATGGAGCACTCCATCATCAAGCCTCACACCCACTGTAGGGATGCGACCTCATCTAAGATTCTTGGGCACCGCTGTTGGCGCTGATGATCACCGTCGTTGACAAATGTCGAGGGCCGACAACACGTCTACAAGCTCTGGACACGACGTAGCTCACGGTTCACGAACTGGAAGTGTACTCAGATTGATTTTAGCCGCTAAGGCGCAGCCGGACCAGAACATAATGAACTTCATTTATAGTACCTAGGATCCCCGTCATGCACTACTACAGAACCTATTTGTAGAGGCGGGTCAAAAGACTCCCATGGGGCTTTTACAAATCAAGCCACTGCAAGCGCGGTTGGGCCACCGCCCTTACAAATAGTATTTGTAACCAACCGCCCCTACAAATGATTTTCCAGTAAAAAAAAATTATATTCGAATCCAAATCTAACCGCAATATTTAATATATAATTCAAATACAAATTCCAGATTTGAATTTAAATTTGAATGATATATTAAATTTTGCAGTTAAATTTGGATTCGAATATAAATTTTTTTTCCAGAAAATCAAAAGCATGCACGATACTCCTACTCCTAATCCATTTTACAAACTGAAAGATTTCTACATCCAATAAATCTAGATAGAAGAAAGTAGAAACCTATCATGTATAGGTCGGTACTTTAAATAAATAATGAAATTAGTATCCAAAATAAGATTTCTTACAAAATAAGATGTCCTAAAATATTGGACACTGGATCTGGCCTAAAGTAGGCATTTTAACAAGCACCTGAACTACAAGTAGGCATTTTAACGGAGAATGACTACTGCCCTGCAAAAGGATGATAAAAATAATCTGAATCTCCTCATCCACCAGCAGCGTCCTTCGAAGAGGCGAACTGCAAAAAAAAAACGAGACAAGTATGAACGCAAATGAATGAATGAATGAAAGCACAGAAAGCAAAGTTCAAACCATCATCCGTCACCCATCACTTGGCTGCTGCAGAGCGCTAGTGCTGACGTGGCCCCACCGGCCGCCGCTGTTGAGGGCGGTCGTGACCGTGGCCCCGCCGGTCGCCGCATCAGCCATGCGCGGGCGCAGCCCCTCCGGTCACCGCTACCAAGTGAGGACACGCCCCACCGGTCGCCGCTGCAGAGATCGACCTAACAGAGGGTCTTAACCCTAACGGAAAAATGCTGGATCTAAGTTTCGACCTTCGATCCGGGAAAGAAAAGAAAGCAAATCGAACTCATTTCGATTCAACTGGTGAGAAAAGATCCTCACCTGTCACCGTTGTCGGGAGAACCATATCGCCGGCGCACGGGAAAAGGGTCACACGCGGTTAGACCACGCTGTGCGGGAATGGGCACCGACGCAGTGCCTCTCGACAGCGGCGCGCTCTGACTAGGGCGAACGCGCACGCCGACGAGGGGGCCTGTGATGGCGCCGGCTTCCTCTCCTCCGGCCGCCATGGACGGCTTCCACGAGCTCTGTTGTCGCCGTTGCGCGCGGTGGAGAAGAGAGAGGAAAGAGAAAGGAAAGGGAAACTGGCCACCGCGGAGAGGAGAGACGCTCGGACTCCCGCCGTGCAAAACACTACCGCGGCTGCTGTCGTCGCCATGGGCGGCGGCTCCGTCTGGCTGCAGGTACTGAAGAGAGAAAAGAAAATGGAGACTAGGGTTACCACGGGTGCGGCTGCGGTTTTATCCGAGCGAAATCGTCGCGTGGACGTCCATCGGATCGAGCGGCTGCTAGCGCTACTGAGGTGCGGGTGGGTGCTATGGGCCGCTGGGCTGCGAGCAGCAGGTGGGCGTGCTGCTGGGCTGCATGGCCGCGAGGCCGCGTACGTGGGCCACCTGCTGAACTACGTATTTCTTTTGAATAGTAATAGTTTTAAGTTTTTTCTATTTCAGCAAGTTGTTTTAATGTATTATGAATATATTTTATTCCCTGCTCAAATTTGTAAATGTTGTTATGAATACCAAGTTTGTTAAACTCATTAGGATCTAAATTTGTTGTTTTGGTCAACTTTTTATTTGACAAATTTTGAACAAGTCAAATTTTGGATTTTTAAATTTTGACAGCTTCAAACAAGTTTTCAAAACCTTAGATTGTCTCAACTAGAAACGTTATGAATATAAAGTTTGATCAACTCATCAAGATCTAACTTTTTTTTATATAGCTCACTTTTGCATTTGAGAAAGTGTTACAAAATTTTAGTGGCTCATTTGACCAAGTCGAATCTTGGATTTTAAAAAATGACACTTAGACTGCCGGTTTTGAAGCCCTAAAATGTTTCAGCTAGAAAAGTCATGAATACTAGTTTTCTAAACTCATCAAGATCTACATAAGTCGTTTTGGTCAACTTTTCATTTGACAAAGTTTGAACTATTCAAATTTTGAATTTAGAAATTTTCATAGCTCAAAACCAGTTTTCGAAACCCTAGATGGTCTGAACTCGAAAAGTCATGAATACCAAGATTGGTCCACTCATCAAGATCTACATTTGATATATATGACATTTTTTCATTTAACAAAGTGTTGACAAAGTGTAGTTCTAAATTCATAAGTCTCGCATTAAGTATGTGAGAGATTCATGATTATGTGACTAGTGTTTACTAACGTTTTCTCAAATGAAAAATGACCTATATAATAAATGTACATCTTGATGAGTTCTAACTCTTTTGTATTTAAAACTTTTTCATCTAAGGTCATTTAGTGTCTTGAAATCTTGTTTGCAGTGGTAGTTTATTTAAACTCAAAATTTAAATTGGTTAAACAAAGTTGTATGAAAATATGATCAAACTAAAAGGAGTAATATCAAAACAAGATCATAGGTATTGATTTTATAAAAAATCAAGAAAAAAACTATTACATTTGGAGGTAGTATGAGAGAGAGAAAAACTAGTTACAAGTTTTGGCTACAGATTAAAAAAAGATATCGTGATATCTTTTTTTAATCTGTAGCCAAAACTTGTAACTAGTTTTTCTCTCTCTCATACTACCTCCAAATGTGATGAGGTTTTTTCCTATATTTTTCTAAAATCAACACCTATCATTTGAATTTCATTTACTAAAGTTTGGATGATTCAAATTTTGAATTTGAAAAACTAACACCTTCAAACTAGTATTTAAAACTATAAATGGTGTCAAATATAAAATTAATGAATAAAAAGTTTTTTAAACTATCCAAGATGTACAATTGTTATTTTGGTCAAAATTTTATTTGTCAAAGTTTGGATGAATCAAAATTTAAATTTGAAACAATGACACCTTCAAACTAGTATTTAAAACTATAAATGTTTTCAAATACAAAATTCATGATTAACAAGTTTGTTAAACTAAGCAAGATCAACATTTGTTATTTTGGTCAAAATTTCATTTGACAAAGTTTGGACGAATCTAATTTAGATTTTTTTTAAAAAAATCATTTGTAAGAGCGGCTCAATCACCAGCCCCTCTTACAAATAGATTTGTAAGGGTGGTTGGTGATCGAACCCCCCTTACAAATGGTCTAATTTGTAAGGGGGGTTAAATCACCAACCGCCCTTAAAATGATTTGTAAGGGCGGCTGGGTTGCTGGACCCCGGTCACGGTCAGCCCACTGTAAAATGGTGCTGCCTCTTACAAATTATTTTTGTAGTAGTGATCGACGCTCACGTCGCGTCCGGCTACGCACGGGAACGTTTCATACGTAGCGTGGTGAGATCAGACACCGAGTCTCATCGTGAACGCAACACGAGTCCAACTCTAATATAATTGACCAACTAACTTGCTTATCCAAGTTACCAACCTAATTCCTGGGACACATTATGGGCAGGATTAGATGTATCAAGCTTTTCCTCTAACTCTGCCTTAGACTCAAACGACGTCATTGGATAGTGGACCAGCGGAGGAGGACATGGCAAGACAACTGTTTTTTATGCGACCAAGAGCCAGAATCCGTTGACCATATCATCATGGGTTGCTCCTAGGCTAAGCAAGTTTGGTGGCGCTTTGGATCAGTGTTGTAGGAAATTAAACACAACAACAACTAACGTAGACCAACTCCACTCTTCAGTCTTCACTAGTAGAACATTTAGAGAGAGCTGTGGACTAGACAGTGTTAGATCAATCTCTTTATCGATAAGTCCAAAGACCTATTAAGCCTTTGATTCGTGACCTGATTGGAGACATCCAACTCATCTATAGCGGGAGAGTCTCCGTCACCCCTACGCTATAAAAAGAGGTGGGGTTTGGCGGCTCAAAGCACGAGCTATCTCCATCGACAAACCCTAAAACCAATGTAGAAGGACGTGTAACAAGTGACGGAAAAACGCCACCAACCACGCTGTCCCTGTTCCCTAACGTCGACTACTTCACCCGAGACGTTTCCGCTTTATTTACCGTCGTTGTCCGTGTGTGCCTCGGTGCCGCGCGCTGCTGAGAATCTGTCAGGCTTCGGCCAACCGAGCGCCCTCCGATTGCCACGCGGCCGGCTTCAGAAGCCGCGATCCTCGCACGAAGCGCCGAGCTTCGCGTATGTCTTCGCGTACGGCGGGCGCACGCACGACGACTCCGCGTAACACGTGTAGTGTAGGCGCGGGCGGAGAGCAGGAGCGGATCCGATCCGATCGAAGCCCGCGCGGACCATTATATTGCGCGTGTCGACAGTCCCACGTCATCCCAAGCTTGGGGGCAAAGGTGCTGGCTCGGCGGAGCGCAGAAGTGAGGAGGTGGGAGCTCAACGCTTAGACTGGATTTCGACATCCTCGGCTCACTGCATGGCTGTCCGGTGTGACAGTCGCGATCGTAAATCCGGACGGGCCTTGTACGCGGAGGGTGTCTCGCTCCTCTGCCCTTCATTGAACCAACACCTTTTGCTTCTTCTTCTTTTTTCTTACCTCACCTTCCTCTACTCTAGTCACGAGTGCGTCGAGCACACTGCCAAGTTGTTCCAAACACTTTCTCGAGAGATATGATGATCACCATGAAAGTTCATAGATGTAGATAACATTGTCTACCAAGTTTAGTGATTTAGGGATTTAGATGACATTACCGACTAAGTTGAGGAACCACAAGTAAATTTTGCTCACTTCAATTTAGGGCCACATATCAACTTTGACTTCTCACTTAAATTTAGAGTATATTTGATCAACATTGCTAACTATTCATATTATCTAGGAGAAATCCTATACGGAAAATTTATGTTTCATAGCCTGAGTCAAACTATTCAATTTTATGTTTGTTTAACCAAATCTAGAGAGAGACTTGGTAACGTCTATGACACCAAATAGACATGAGAAATTCAATAATACGTGTTTCATAATATAAACATTGATATATTGGTATAAATTTAGTCAAACTTTAGACAACTTGACTTAAAAAAAAACTGAAATATTAAGTTTTTTTTATACATGAGTAATAGCTAACTGTTAGCTGGACAGTACTACCTGTGTTATCTTTTATAAGACGTACACATATTAAAGAGTCAACTTTTAAATATTTAACCAATAGTTTGTCAGATAATTTTAATTATTATAACATAAACTTAAAATGGTTAAATTTGTAATTAAATGTATTATCCAATTATTATAAATTTATAAATATAAATAATATAAAATAAAATAAATAAATGGTGAAATTATAATTTAGAAGACTGTCATGTGCAACCATAGTGCTAGTTAAGACATTAATTAATTTGTTGGTTAAGAATCTAAATAGATCGCAGCTAATTTTTAGCAGCTAAATATTAGTTTTTATAGAAAAAAAAACTAACTATTAGTTGTATGGATCCAAATAAGTCCTTAGAAAAGTATTCAAGAATTAAACATTTCAATCGACCAGCGAGACCTTTGTTGTTTACTGGTCTTGTTGCGGTGTTGCTACAAGAAGCCTCCAGGCAGAGATGGATTCGCCACGAGAGCAAGCTCCAAGACTTTGGTTTATTTACCGATCATCTTTATTGGACCTGAACCTTTGCCATGTATCGAAACCCCAATGAGTACAACGTTGACCACAAACAGACAGAAATACTCAGTGACCGGGTCAGCGGGGTGTGTGAAATTAAAGTATACTTGGATGATATGTCTGCATTCCGACTCCTATGCAGCAATATTTTCCCAGCGAAGGCATTGGAGCGTATCATCGTAAGGCTGCCGGCTGTTGAACGGGTCGATGAACTTGGAGCAATCCAGCATTCAGCAACCTGTACTGGAGTATATATATACACCAACAATTAATGCCTGGCATTAACTATCTACAGCAATAGCACAAAGATGAAGCTTCACATAGCAGCAGCCGCGTCCCTCTTGCTTGCCATGGCCACGACCACCGGCGCCGTCACGTTTAACGCGTCGAACACGGCGAAAGGCACCATCGGCGGCCTGCGGTTCGACATGGCCGTGGGCGTCGACTACGCGAACCAGGTGCTGTCCAATGCCTCCACCTTCATCTGGAGCACCTTCAACCAGACCAGCCCCGGCGACCGCAAGCCCGTCGACGGGCGAAAGGCGGGTACTCCGACGATTTCTTCGCGCAGATTCTCGGGAAGAATGTGCAGCAGCTGTGGTAGGATTACAAGGCCAACTACGCGTGAAAATTGTGGAGTACGTGAAGCGCGCGTAGTTGATCGATCTTCATCAGCACACAAAAGTACAAAACTACTGCGTGTTGGCTGCCAATGAACGAGAACTCAGAGTTAGCTATGCGATCAAGGTTTTGTGTGCGTGTGTGTGAGAGAGGGGAAGACAGTGGTTATTGTCATGTCATGTCACTCGGCGTTGTCAAAAGGTTATTTTCGCAAAATAGTTTTTTAACGGATTAATTTTAAAATATTACTTTATTTTCTCAATTATATGTGGTTTTAACTTTTTTATCTTATCTTATCTTATTATTATTACTAATTGGAGGCACCACGTTAATTCTAACCAGACGCGCTAAGAAAAAAGATAAATCGTACAAATTCTCACAATAATCAGAAACATTCAACATTTGATTTGGTAGACTCTAATCATCATCAAAGATATTAGCCATTGGATCTATTGTAGTTTATTAAAAATTACCCACCACGCCATTATGAAAAATACATAAAGTAACCCCCTAATTTTGCATGTAAATTACTCACCTCTACCATTGTAATAGATAATTCAAAATAACCACCTATAATTATATATAAATTATCCACATCTGCTATTATAAAAAATAATTAAAAATGACCCCCTAAATTTGCATTTAAATTATCCACCTTGACCATTATAAAATATAGTTAAAGAAACCCTTTAACATTGTGTCAAAATTACGTTTATAGTCAGTAAATCTATTATTAACAAAAAGCTAGATATATTAATAGTACGTAGAAAATGTTGAGCAGACACGTTCACAATAGGTTAAAAAGTACACTCATCATTGGGCCCCACCAACTATGGTTCACTGCAGAAAGATCCAAATGGCGTGATAAAAGATGTCGCGAGCTGGTCGCACTCCTTCATCTGGATTTGATGATACCTGGAGTACGCATCCAGGAAAGATAGCGTTTCGCACCCCGAGGTGGAATCGACAATCTGATCAATGCGTGGGAGGGGGTATGTGTCTTTACCGTATGCCTTGTTCAGGCTGGTGTAGTCAACACACATTCTCCATTTCCTGTTTTTCTTTTTTTACTAATACTCGATTAGAAAGCCATTCGGGGTGGAATACCTCTTTGATGAACCCGGCCGCCAGAAGCTTGTGGAGCTCCTCTCCGATGGCCTGCCGCTTCTCCTCGTCGAAACGTCGCAGGCGTTGTTTCACCGGACGGGCGTCGGGTCGGATCCTCAAGGCATGCTCGGCTATGTCCCTCGGTATGCATGGGACGTCCGAGGGACTCCACGCGAACATATCACCGTTCGCGCGGAGAAAATCGACGAGTGCCGACTCTTGTTCCGGACCCAGGGAGGCGCTGATGCGCAACATCCGGCCGTCCGTGCTAGACGGGTTCGGCGGGATCTCTTTTACCCCCTCGAGGGGGGTGAAGTTCCCCCTGCCTTTAGAGTCGGCTCCCTCGTCGCTCGGTGCTTCGGCCGTCACCGCTAGTCGCGGGAAACGTGCCTTGCAATGGCATTCTCGCAACTATCCACGTCGCATTGGTATGACTCTGCAAGCCCGGAGGTGACCGTGATGAATCCATGGGGTCCCGGCATCTTGAGCTTGAGGTATGTGTAGTTGGGGATGGCCATGAACTTCACGTAACATGGCCTACCCAACACTGCGTGGTACGCATCGCGGTAGTGAGCGACCTCGAAGGTAAGGAGCTCACTCCGGAAAATATTCGATTCCCCGAATGTCACTAGCAAGTCGATCTGCCCAAGGGGTATGGCCGGCTTCCCAGGGATGATTCCCTGGTAGGCAACCCTCTCCGGGCGGAGCTTCTTCCTAGGTACCTTTAGGACCTCGAAGGCGTTGTAAAACATGATGTTGAGGTCGCTACCTCCATCCATCAACACCTTGGTGAAGCGTACATCCCCTATGATCGGGTCCACGACGAGTGGGTAGCGCCCCGGATGGGTAACATGGGTCGGGTGGTCGGCCCGACCGAACGTGATGTCGGACTCCGACCAGTCGAGGAAGACAGGACCCGTCGGGGTGGTCGTAAAGACCTCGCGCCACTCCTGCTCCTGCCGATGCTTATGGTCGTCGGTCCCCGAGCTGCTGAAAATCATGAGGCATTCGTTTACCGGGGGGTTGGGGTCATTGCGGCCCCTGCCCCTGTTTTCAACGATTGTGAAATGCCTGGCCGTCTTGTCACATTGCTGGAGCGTGTGCCTGACTGGCATGCCGTGGTATGGGAATGGTTTGGCGCGCATATCGTCGAATTCGCCCTCCTTCTTCCTGCCACCGAGAGGAGGATCCTCGCGATTCGTCGATGCGACCGCGTTGATGCCGCCGCGCTGTGACGTGCCCCTTGCCATGCTGAGGCGGGAGATTGCTCCGACCACCCCTTGGGCCGGTGTGCAGCTTGTGACGATGTCAGGGAGGCATCCGAGGGCTGACTGTCGTTGTCCTTCCTCGAGTCGCCGCCTCACGCTGCAGGGCTCCTCGAGGTGTGGGCGCTGGGGGTTTGAGGACCGTGGGCCGCCCCGCGGCGTAGGCGCCGGAGCTCCCGTCTCGTGGGAGGGTATGTTGAGCCCCAGAAGAGAGCGGCTGCCCTCCCATGAGCTGCGCCGCCATGTTGGCGAACGCGTAGTAGAGGTTGTGTAGGGACTCCTGCGTTAGTTGGGGTCCCATCAACGTGTTGAGCTGGCGCTCGAACTGAGGGTAGTCGGCCCGCAAGGCGGTTGCCCCACGAGTGACTTGCTCCCCGGAGGGAAGCAGGCTAAGGTGGGCCATGGAGGCCGATATGACGTCCACGACTACCTCGGAGGATGTCGTAGGGCGGCGGAGAGCCAAGTCGCCCCCCTGCCCGTGGCACTGGAAAACCAGGCTACCAAAACGAACAATGGAGCCCGGAGCGAAATCAGCGTGATGGTTAGCCATCCGATACTCGAAAATACGGGTGACACGCAAAGTCCCCTACCTGGCGCGCCAACTGTCGGTGTCTAAAATGGTGGGGTCTAGACAACCAACGAGTAAATTTCTAAGTGTGTCGGAGATCGCATGGTTACCCCGGAAAACACAAGGTTTATACTGGTTCGGGCACGAACGCCCTACGTCCAGTTTGCTGCCGAGCGCGGAGAGCTCGTAGAGGGGAGCTACAAGCTTTGGTGAGAGAGGGAAGCGGGTTCCCAGGTCTCGTGTGTATGTATTTCGAGGTTCGTTGTGAGAGCTCGCGTGGATGCGAGTATGAGTGTGTTGAAAGGATCAAGATGCCCAAGAGGGGGGGGGGATGAAACTGGCTCTTTTAAATTTCTAAGCAATAATTAAAACCTATTAAGAGCCAATTAACCCCCTAGTGCTTTCCCAAGTGTGTCCTAGCTAAACAAGCAAGACAAGGCAATGAAAGCGGTAAAGCCCTATGCAATTCTACTCAAGCAACAAGAATATAATGCGGAAAGTAGTGCTTAAGAGTAAATGCAATAAGTAAGGAGTAGGGGCAAAGGAAATTGACACGACGACGTTTTGCCGAGGTATCGAGGAGTCGACACTCCCCCTAGTCCTCGTTGGAGCACCCGCACAAGGGTATCGCTCCCCCTTAGTCCGTGCAAGGACTAAGTGCTCTCTATGGGCTGATTCTTCGCCACTCCGGCTCGGTGAATCGCCCACAACCGATCACAATCGAACTTGGGTCATCCACAAGGAACACCACCGGATGATCACCAAGCAAACCTCCATGAAACCGTCTAGGTGATGTCGATCACCAAGAGTAACAAGCACTAACTCTCACTTGACCAAGGCTAGTCTAGTGATTGAATGGATGCACACTTGCTAACTCTAAGCAACTAGTGAGAATCAACACATGGAATGACAATTCACACTCTCACTAGGGCTCTTGCACTTCTTGCACTCTCATAAGGCAATCTCAGCAATTGAAATGGGTAAGAGAGATGTCATGCGGCTGATGGGGAAGTATAAATACCCCCCAAGCAAGCCCCTAGCCGTTAGAGGCAAAACCAGCCTCTCTGCGTCACTCCGGACGCAGGATGAGAGAGGGATCCGAACCATCTAGCATGCGTCCGGACCCTCTCACTTCACTATTCTCAGCACTGAAACCCTGGGAGTCCGGACGCACTTTCTAGTCCGGACGCAAGCAACCAGACATCGTCCGGATCTATTTCTGCTCTCTGGAACTCTCTGTGCTAGGTTCGGACGCAGCCAATGGTCCGAACTAAACACACCGGACAACGTCCAGATCAAACTGCACTCTCTGGAACTCTCTGTGTAGGGTCCGGACACAACCTGCTGTCCGGACCCTACACTGTTCACTGCGTCCGGATCACCTGCAACATGCAGAGCTAACCCTAGGGTCTGGACGCACAACCAATGGTCCGGACCTAGAGATAGACTTGCGTTCGGGCCTTCTTTTCAGGGCAGATCAACACACTTCCTTCATGGAAGTTTCTCCACTTGGTCCAAGGACTTCTTCTAAAGCTTCCTAGTGCTAGTTTGACAAGTGTGCACCACACCTAACCACTAAGCCTCTCCTAGGTCAAGCTACTAGATAGAACCCTCTTAATAGTACGGTCAAAGGAAAAACAAAGGTGCTAAACTACTCTAGGTGTCTCTCAACTCCAATGACACTTAGACCTAGTCTAATCTTCAACCTTGTCGCCAATCCTTTGAAAACCGAAACGATTCCAATAAGGGGCACATACATCATGATAGTCCAAAGCAACCATCAAAAACCATGACCTAACTTTCTTATTGCCTCTGCAAAACACACGTTAGTCATAGTAATCTTGCATTGTCGTTAATCACCGAAACACTAGAGGCCTAGATGCTTTCAATCTCCCCCTTTTTGGTGATTGACGACAATACGCCATAGAGTATGAAAAGAGAGTTTTATTTTGGGTTTACATGTGACTTGACTTATCTAGGCATGGGTTAGTGAATATGAAAGAATAATACATGCTTAAATAATCCAAGCCACAACATGTACTAAGGATAAGAATTAAGAGCAAGTACAAGAGATATGCTTAACACAGGTATATATCAAAGTAAAGCGCGGAAGCATATCAAGGGCCAAAAGTAAGTGACAAAAATATATAAGAGTGAACCACAATGTCACAAGCAAGTGTATCAACACACAAAAGCAAATGTATGCGATAGGGTAAACATGATGCATGAGTACGAGAGTAGTAAGCACATCAAAAGAACCAAGTCTCACTCTCAACTCCCCCTATCACTAGCATACTCTCACTCTCTTCCCCTTTGGCGACAAAGCACCAAAAACTAAGCGTCGGGCGCATGAGTGGTCGGGTCACTAGCACGAGCGCAGAAGTCGAACTGGTCGTAGTCTGGACTGGAGTCGCTGTTGTCGCTCTGACCCGCTGTATCTGGAGCTGGAGAGGTAGCTGTCACAGGAGCAGTGGCCGCTGAAGTAGAAGCTGGAGCATCGACCATTGACTCTGCTAGTGCATCTGACGGTTGAGTATCCGGAACCACTAACTCTGGTTGTGCCTGTGCCGGTGCCTCTGAAGTAGGCAAGTCTACAGCTGAAGCTGGCACTGAGGGAGCAGCCTCTGACTCGGGAGCAGGAGCTGTAGCTGGTGTCTCTGACACTGAAGTCTGAACGGCCTATCCCTGGGGCTCATCAGCCACTAGAGTCACGTCGGGCTGGACCTCTGGAGAAGTAGAAGCTGGAGCAGGTGGGTCCTGAGGAGCTAGCTCGGACGAAGCCACTGAGGAGGGAAAGGTACCTCCAGTCTCTGGAACGGGCTCCGGCGGAGACGGCTGGTAGTCGGTAGGACTAGCAAGGCCGGTGAGGGCACTGTAGCTAGCAGAGAACGCTGGAGCGGAACTATCCAAGCCTACAGACGCTGAGTACGGGGTAAACCCAGTGGTGATCGGTGAAAACTGCGTTGTCTGCCCCACTGTGTCGAACCATTGACTGACCTGCCTAATAGAAGATTGGAACTGGCCTGAAGGACTCGCACTCTGAGGTCCACCGGAGGACTGTGTAGCTGGAGGCGGAGTCACTGGCCGAGTCGGCACTGGAGTAGCAAGCCGGCACACATACGGCGGAGTTGAAACTGCCGGAGCTGTGAAGTAAGACGACGACAGGGCCGGGTGCTGAACGTAGTAAGGCACGCCAGGAGGCGGCGGCTGAGGTGACAGTCTCGGTGCCTGACTGAACTGGGGCTGAGTTGACTATCCTGGAAACAGGCCAAGCTAGGACTGAGCTGAGGGGCCCGCAAACTGCCCAAACTGTCCGGGGGGCGAGCCAAGCTGAAACTGAGGCGACCTTTGAAGAAACGGAGGAGGAGGAGCTCCAGTCTGCTGTAAGATGTAGCCCATGAACTGGAATGTCATCGCCTGACTAGCAAGCAGCTGCTCCTGGAACTGGTCTTGCCTGGCCTGTACTTGGCCCATCATGACCACCATCTGCTGCTGAGAAGTGTCGAGCCTGTCTAGAACCCGCAGAAGGACAGGGTTGGAGGGCGGAGGTAGAGGAGGTGCTGCGCTGGAGGGACCTGCCTCGGCGTCGTGGGCCGCTGCAGGACGGAGTGGTGTTGGGCGGTGTGCACGGTAGTCGCCGTCGTCACTGTCAGACTGGATTGGCTCAGTGCCCTGATCCTGCCTGTGAAGGTCAGCAATCTCACCCTGGGCCACAACACGCATCGCCTCATCCTGGGCATCGATCTCATCCATCTCTCGGGTCGGTACTACACGGCGGACCCTCCTGAGGGCTCTGTTGCCCCGACGACCATCGATCACCGCACTCATCATGTAGATAGGAAATAATGAGGGTGTCTGGTCAAGCTCACTAGCAATCCCTGGCACTGAGACTCGAAGTGATAGAGCCAACAAGGAACAAATCCAGTGCCCGTAGGGTAGCTGCCTCCTAGAAACTATACCATCTGCTATGGTATCCCCCATCTCACATAGAATGAAATCGGCAATGTCAAACGGTGTCTGAGTGGTAATCGCTGCCAGAAGGTACTGCTGGAGGTTCGTGAGCGCGTCATGGTACCCGATGCGAGGGAGAAGAGTGCGCCTCATCACGTCGTTAACGAGACGAACGTGAGGGTGCAACTCACCAGGAGACCGACTGCTACCGGGACCGAACGGTGGACGGAAACAGGGAGAAACTAAGTCGGTGCCAGGTGGCGTGCCTCCAACTGCTCTGGCGGGGGGGGGGGGGGGGGGGGGTTCCACATTCCAAAAACACTGCTGGTGTAACCTCAGAGGAGCCTCTATCAAGTGGAATCGAGCTCGGAGGTCTGTCAGGTAGGTCCTGTGACGCTCGCCTCTGAAAGTGTACTGAAAGAAGGCATGGTCCGGGCCAATCCAGAGGGAGGCGTAGAACTCGCAGACCCAGTACTCAACGTAGCTCCCCGAGCGGCCTAGGAGGTATGCCAGCCCGGGAAGGTACCCAAGTAGAGGTCGAAGCACCTCTCCACCGGTCTCGACAATACGCTCAAGAGGGCACACTCGATGGGGTCGCAGTCGGATCCTCATGGTACGGGCTGCATCGTAGAAATCCTTGTGGCGTGGGTGCCACCAACCAGGAGGAGCGTCGGGGTGTCTCTGAACTGGGCACCACTCCTCAAGCTCAACGAGCCGAAGCTCACACACCTGCTGTGTAGAGGCTAAACTGAGGTCCACATGAACTGGCATCACTGGAGGCCCTACCATCGACGGAGGTGGTGGAGCGGCCCTGGGAACTCTGTCATCACAGCGAGGACCCTCAGGATGAGGAGCAACCTCAATGCGGGCACGGGAGGACCGTCTGAGAGGAGGTGACGGCTGAACGGGCTCCGCTGTCTCTGCTGGCTCTGCCCCTGTAGCTGTCTCTGCTGCCTGTGAAGACTGTGTCTGCGGAGCTCTGGCGGGCGAGGAAACTCGAGACGACAGAGGGCGAGATCCAATCCGAAGTGAGGCACCACTCTCGGCCCTGTCTGCTGCCTCATCCACTGCTATCGCTGCGAGAGCATCTCTGTCCAGAAGCTTCCGCTTCTTGGCTGGGACCTTCGCCTTGGCCTTCCCCTTCTGCTGAGTGGTGAGAGGGGGACGGCGAGGCGGCTGATTGTCACCGGGACCACCACCAACATTCTTGCATCGAGCCATATCGACCATTCAATCAACCAGAAAGGGGCCCTAATGCCACTGCCACTGAGTACCAACTGTGAAACCTCTGACACACTGAGTCACTGCTGATGACACTGCCTGATCAGACAAAACTCTGCTATCACTGCAAGAGGCCCGTATGCCACTGTCAATCTCGAGAGGCTTTGCCTCAATCCATACTCGCGGGTTTTGCCCCGAGTTTTCTGTCACTGCCACTGACCCGACTGCCACAAGATAGAATAGAAAGAAAGGATATATATAAGCAATATAGTCATCTAGAGGTGCGAAAAGCCTATGGAAGCAAGCATATGAGATAAGTAAAAATGAAAATGCCATCTACCTGAGGTAAGAAGCGTGAATCCAATGCACGTCGGGCTCGGACAGAGGGCACCACGAAGAGCGAGTCGACGACGGCTAAAACACACGACGACGAATCGAAACAAAAACCCTAGGGAGGATTTTGGAGAAAAACTTGGAACCCTAGGGGGGCTGTGGTGGAGATGAAGGCAGGGGAGCGTTGGTGGCAGGGGGGTTCTAGGGTTCAGGGAAAACCCTAGGCTAGGAGGGGTTCTGCATGGGGGAAGGAAGAACAGAGAGGGGGGGTGCTCTGCTTCCGAGGGGAGCAGAGCAGAGCAATGGCGCGGCCAGCGGGATACACAGCGGCGGTGGTGGCGCGCGAGGAGCAGGGGACTCGGCTCGGCGCGGGGGTGGGGTGGAGGAGCATGTGGGCCTGCTGGAGGAGGCCGACGGCGAGGTGCGGGCGGCGCTAATGGCGATGGAGGCGGCGACGGCGATTGGCAGTGTACGGATGCGAGCGAAACGAGCGCGGGCGTGGAAGACAGAAGAGGGTGAACACTTGAATGAATAACTACGCGAGAAAAACCGGACCCCGAACGCAAAAGAGAGTCCGGACCCGCGACACCGGGCGCAGGGGGCAGAAAATGAGCAACGTGCTCTCTGTAACGTATTTATCCAGACGCAGGGAACAGTTGCGTCCGGAGATACTGTGCGGGAAAGATGCACAGTGGGGGGGGGTCTGACCGGACGCAGGAGCAATGGTCCGGACCGCAGAAACCTTGCGTCCGGACCTTATGAACGGAGCAGAACAGGGAGCAGAGAGGGAGTCCGGACGCAGGGGGACAAGTAGCGTCCGGAGGCTAATCCGAAGCTAAAATGCATTGAAATTTTTCCTATCTCTCCCTTTGCTCTCTCTCTCTCACCATTTCCAACACCAAAGAGATCAGAAAGAAAATATGTTGGACATGGAATGAGAACCATCACTCAAACCCTCATGAGTTTTTCAAATAGTTAGCCTTTGGCTTAGCTCTTTTTAGTGAAAATAGGCAATGAACGAGGGCGAGGAACACCGTAAGGCCATTAGTAGGGGTATAGTAACAACTTGAGCGTGGAATGCTCCCCCCCTAGAATGGACGAACTCAGAGGATGCTCAAACTTAACCGAAAAAGAACGAGCAAGCAACAAACATGCATATGCAATGCAATACTTGAATTTGAATCTAGTTGCTTGTCAAGTTTAAACCTCGATTAAGCTTCTTCACATGCTTGAGGGTGGTATTCTTAACCGAGTTAGGCAAGCCTATGTGCACGTTCATAAATTAAACATGAATGCAAGGTACCAACACAAGATCATATTTTAGTGAAGTTACTTAGATCAAGCACATTTAGTTCACTTCTCAACCTACAAAAGGTTACTTCATCAAGTGGTTTTGTGAATATATCCGCCAATTGATCTTCACTTCTTACACCAACTAGGGAGATATCTTTCTTTGAAACATGATCCCTTAGAAAGTGGTGATGGATATCGATGTGCTTAGTGCGAGACTGTTGAACCGGATTATTAGCAAGTTTTACCACAGTTTCATTATCACAAAGAAGTGGTACACTTTTAAGCTCAACACCATAGTCTAGAAGAGTTTGTTTCATGTATAGGATTTGTGCACAACAAGCTCCGACGGCTATGTATTCTGCTTCCGCGGTAGACAAAACCACACTTTTTTTTCTTAGATGACCATGATACAATTGATCTTCCAAGCAAATGGCAACCTCTGGAGGTACTCTTCCTATCAACTTTGCAACCGGCATAGTCCGAATCGGAATAGCCTATTAGTTGAAAAGTAGCTCCTTTGGGATACCAAAGGCCAATGCTTGGGGTGTGCTCTATATATCTAAGGATTCTTGTTATGACACTTAGATGGGATTCCTTAGGTTTTGCTTGAAACCTAGCACACATGCACACACTAAACATGATATCGGGCCTAGATGCGGTAAGATATAACAAACTACCAATCATAAAACGGTAGAGAGTTTGATCAATAGGTTTACCGTCCTCATCAAGGTCGAGGTGTCCATTTGTAGGCATTGGGGTCTTGATAGGCTTACAATCTTCCATCTTGAACTTCTTTAGCACATCATTGGTATACTTCTCTTGAGATACAAATGTGCCTTCTCTCAATTGCTTCACTTGAAACCCAAGAAAGAAGGTAAGCTCTCCAATCATGGACATCTCAAATTCCTTCGACATCAAGTCACCAAACTCCTTGCAATGATCTTCATTCGTCGAGCCAAAGATAATATCATCAACATACACTTGACAAATGAAGATATCTCCATCTTGTTTCTTGGTGAATAGTGTTGTGTCAACCTTCCCAATAGTGAATCCCTTCTTGAATAGAAAGTCCCAAAGATGCTCATACCAAGCTCTAGGGGCTTGCTTTAGCCCATATAGCGCCTTGGACAACCTATAAACATGGTTAGGATATCTAGGGTCCTCAAAACCGGGAGGTTGATTGACATAGACTAGTTCATTTATGAAAACATTTAAGAATGCACTTTTCACATCCATTTGATATAACTTCATATCATGGTGTGATGCATATGAAAGGAGGATACGTATCGCTTCAAGTCTTGCAACCGGTGCAAAAGTCTCCCCAAAATCCAAGCCTTCAACTTGGGAGAACCCCTTTGCAACTAGCCTTGCCTTGTTTTTAACCACTTGACCTTGATCATCTTGCTTGTTGCAGAACACCCACTTAGTTCCTATCACTCTTGCATCTTGTGGCTTTTCTTCTAGAGTCCACACTTGATTCCGGGTGAAGTTGTTCAATTCTTCATGCATAGCATTCACCCAATCCGGATTCTCAAGCGCTTCCTCTACACAAGTAGGCTCAACACAAGAAACAAAGAAGTGATGTTCAATAAATGAAGCAATCTTTTGGGACCGAGTCATTACTCCCCTTGAAGGACTCCCAATGATGAGTTCTTGTGGATGGGATTGGAGTATGGGTGCGGATCTTTTATCAACCACTTGAGGAGGAGCTATAGGTGCATCAACATCTTGAGCTTGGGCCTCTACTTGAGCTTGAGGGATGAATGTATCTTCATTTGTTTCCCTTACTTTATCATCATCATCTTGAGGCCCTTGTGATGTAGAAGGTTGAGCACTTGGATCAACTTCAACCACCACTTGATCTTCTTCTTTGGGGTTGATTGCACCGGTAGGCATGTTCTTCATAGCCTTCCTCAATGGTTCATCACCTACATCATCAAGATTTTCATTTGCTCCCTGGGAGCCATTAGTCTCATCAAATTCCAAGTCATACGTTTCTTCAACTAAGCCGGTGGCTTGGTTAAATACACGGTATGCTTTGGATTTCAAGGAATAACCAACTAGGAAACCAATATCACATCTTCTTTGAAACTTCCCTAGATGATGACACTTATTGTAGATGTAGACTTTGCACCCAAACACCCTAAAGAATGATACATCTGGCTTCTTCCCATTGAGTAACTCATATGGTGTCTTCTTCAAGAATCTTTGGATGAACAATCTATTTGAAGCATAGCATGCGGTGTTGATCGCTTCGGCCCAAAACTTCTCCGGGGTGTCATACTCATCTAGCATGGTTCTTGCAAGAGTAATTAGTGTCCGGTTCTTCCTCTCAACCACTCCATTTTGTTGAGGTGTGTATGTTGCGAACACGTGCTTGATCCCAACTTCATCACAATAATCTTCAATCTTTGTGTTGATGAACTCGGTGCCATTGTCACTTCTTATTTTCTTGATCTCTACATCAAATTCATTTTGGGCTCTCTTGGAAAACTTTTTGAATGAGATTGTGGATTCCCCTTTGTCATGAAGAAAGAACACCCATGTGTATCTTGAATAGTCATCCACAATCACAAGACAAAAGAGGTTGCCTCCCAAACTAGCATATGTTGTAGGTCCAAATAGATCCATGTGTAGAAGCTCAAGAACTCTTGATGTTGACATGAATGCTTTATGGGGGTGAGTGTTGGCAACTTGCTTGCCGGCTTGACATGCACTATAAAGCTTATCCTTTTCAAACACAACATCCTTAATGCCTCTAACCATTTCCTTCTTCAATAGCTTCTTGAGAGTAGACATTCCAACATGAGCTAGCCTTCTATGCCACAACCAACCAAGAGATGACTTAGTGAATAAGCATGTTTGGAGGTTGGCATCATTTGATGAGAAATCCACAAGGAAGAGGTTATTGTGCCAAAAGCCTTTGAATATGACTTGACTATCATCAATCTTTGACACAATGACTTCATTAGGAGTGAATAAGCATTGGAAACCAAGATCACACAATTGGCCAACCGAGAGTAAGTTGAAGCTTAGTGATGCAACTAACAAGACATTTGATATTGAGTTGTCATTTGAGATTTGCCACTTTTCCAAGTCCTTTGACCTTTCCCTTTGAGTTGTCCCCAAATGTAATCTTGTCTTGATTGTTGACATCTTCTTCTATTGAGGTGAACATCCGGGGGTCACCGGTCATGTGTTGAGTGCATCCACTATCAATCACCCAATGACTTCCACCGGTCTTGTAGTTCACCTACACACACAAGAGATCAAGCTTGTTGTTTAGGCACCCATTGAGTATGAGGGCCCATTGCTTTCTCTACTAGTGTCTTAGCCACCCAAAGTGTCTTTGGTCTATTCTTGTTGGGTGGTCCTAAGAACACAACAAGTGGCCTTCCCTTGACATCCTTGTTGATGACATAGTGAGCATTGTATGCAAAAGGCCTAGTGTTCTTGGGCAAGGGTTGTGGAGGTGGAGTCACACAATCATGAGCAAAGTGTCCTTGCTTTCCACACTCAAAGCATGTCTTCATCTCTGGCTTTTGCTTTGCTTGATACAAGTACTTTGCTTGTTGTTGATATTGAGCTTTGGCTTTAGCTTTGGCCTTCTTCACTTGAGTGGACTTGTAACCAAGACCAGCTTTGTCATTCTTCATGACGGTGTTCATGAGGAGCTCACTTTGAAGATTGTGGCCCTTTGTGAACTTCTCCATTCCAATGGCTAGATGGTTCTTCTCATTCTTTAGCCTCTTGTTCTCTCTCTAAGCATATCAACTTCAAGTGCCACATCATAGTCTTCATCTTGTGACTCAATCACAATTGACTTGGTTGTCTTGAGCTTGATAAGATCTTGCTTGAGCTTTTCATTCTCATTCTTGATCTTGACATAGTCATCATAGTGATCCGCCATAACCACTTGCTTGCCTTTGCACTTAGGCTCTTGCTCAATTGGCTCAACAATCAAATCATCACAAGATGTGCCAATGTCAATCTTGACAATGGGGTTAGCATCAATAGGAAAAGCATCTTCAAAACATTCATTAGCTATAAGGAGAATATCATAGTTCATTTTTACTTCGGTGTACTCTTCCCTAAGCTTGTTGCATCTTTCTCTAAGCTCTTGTGATGTCCTCTCTAGCTTATCATGTTTCTCTTTTAACTCTTTGAGAGAGGATTTGAGCTCCCTAGCATGTGAGGATAAGAATTTGTTTTCACTAATTAGCTCATCACTAGCATTGGATGTTATTTCAAGTTTGTCTTGCAAATCATCATTTTCTTTTTCAAGCTTTTCATTTTTAGCTTGCTCCTTCTTCACAATTTTAGTATACTTAGTGAGCAATTTTATGAGTTCATCATAAGAAGGAGCTTGGTATTCCTTTTTACTTTCATTACCACTATCATCACTATCATCACTATCCTCTAATTTGGATTGTACCTTCCGGTCACCCTTGGCCATAAGGCATAGGTGTGTAGAGGATGTAGTGGAGGAAGACAATGGTGGTGGAGGAGGCAATGAAGTTCCAATGACTAGTGCAGCCACCTTCTCATCATCACTGCCATCGTCGGATGAATCACTTGAATCTTCAATGTCGGTTAACCAATCACCAACTATGTATGCCTTGCCATCTTTCTTCTTTTGGTGTTGGAACCTCTTCTTCTTGAAGCCATCTCTCTTCTTGTGTGGCTTCTCATCTTTCTTCTCATCGTCACTTGACTCATCTTTTTGCTCTTTGCCATTCTTGTACTTCTTCTTGTACTTGTCCTTCTTGGGCTTGGTGCATTGGTGAGCTAGATGGCCAAGGTCACCACAATTGAAGCAATCCATCTCCGACAATGGCTTCCTCTTGTTGCTAGTGAAGAACTTCTTCTTTCTTGAATCAAACTTGACACCGCTCTTGTTTAGCTTCTTTAGCATCTTGGTGGTCTTCTTCACCACTAGAGCAATGTTTGAGTCATCATTATCTTCACTTGAGGTATCATACACCATCTTTGACTTGCCCGTGTCATGGCTAGCTTTGAAGGCCAAGTCTTTCTTCTTAATGGATGATGAAGCTTCATCTTCTTTGTGGATGTGCATGTACATCTCATGTGCATTGATCTTTCCCAAGACTTGAGTTGGTGTATAGTTGGAAAGATCACCTTGATGCAACACGGTCACAATGTTGGCATACTTAGCAATTGGAAGCACACAAAGAATCTTCCTCACAACATCGACTTCATCCATTTGCTTTAGCCCAAGAGCATTCAATTCTTATACAAGAACATTTAAGCGTGAGTACATTTCATTTGCATTCTCATGAGCAAGCATGGTAAAAGCATTCATCTTATTCATGACTAAGTGATATCGCTCTTCCCGCTCGCTCTTTGTGCCCTCATGAAGAGGGCAAATGTTCTTCCATAACTCATGCGCATTCTAGGAGGTGCGCACGCGGTTGAACACTTCTTTGCCAATGCCCCTAAAAAGGGAGTTCCGGGCTTTGGCATTCCACTTCTCATAGTGGACCTCGTCACCGAATGGTTCTCCATCATAAGCCGGAAATCCATCGGTGGCGGCTTTGAGCACACCAACATCTAAGGCTTCGAGATAAGCCTCCATACGCACTTTTCAATATGGAAAGTCGTCCCCATCAAACATGGATGGTGGTCCATCCCCATGGGACATCTTGCTCTAGGCGGTTAAGCGTAAATTAGAGCAACACGACTTTGATACCAATTGAAAGGATCAAGATGCCCAAGAGGGGGGGGGGTGAATTGGGCTCTTTTAAATTTCTAAGCAATAATTAAAACCTATTAAGAGTCAATTAACCCCCTAGTGCTTTCCCAAGTGTGTCCTAGCTAAACAAGCAAGACAAGGCAATGAAAGCGGTAAAGCCCTATGCAATTCTACTCAAGCAATAAGAATATAATGCGGAAAGTAGTGCTTAAGAGTAAATGCAATAAGTAAGGAGTAGGGGCAAAGGAAATTGACACGACGACGTTTTGCCGAGGTATCGAGGAGTCGACACTCCCCCCTAGTCCTCGTTGGAGCACCCAGGCAAGGGTATCGCTCCCCCTTAGTCCGTGCAAGGACTAAGTGCTCTCTATGGGCTGATTCTTCGCCACTCCGGCTCGGTGAATCGCCCACAACCGATCACAATCGAACTTGGGTCATCCACAAGGAACACTACCAGATGATCACCAAGCAAACCTCCGCGAAACCGTCTAGGTGATGTCGATCACCAAGAGTAACAAGCACTAACTCTCACTTGACTAAGGCTAGTCTAGTGATTGAATGGATGCACACTTGCTAACTCTAAGAAACTAGTGAGAATCAACACATGGAATGGCAATTCACACTCTCACTAGGGCTCTTGCACTTATTGCACTCTCATAAGGCAATCTCAGCAATTGAAATGGGCAAGAGAGATGCCATGGGGCTGATGGGGAAGTATAAATACCCCCCAAGCAAGCCCCTAGCCGTTAGAGGCAAAACCAGCCTCTCTGCGTCATTCCGGACGCAGGATGAGAGAGGGATCCGGACCATCTAGCATGCGTCCGGACCCTCTCACTTCACTATTCTCAGCACTGAAACCCTGGGCGCCCGGACACACTTTCTAGTCTGGACGCAAGCAACCAGACAGCGTCCGGATCTATTTGTGCTCTCTAGAACTCTCTGTGTAGGGTCCGGACGCAACCTGTTGTCCGGACCCTGCACTATTCACTGCGTCCGGATCGCCTGCAACATATAGAGCTAACCCTAGGGTCCGGACGCACAGCCAATGGTCCGGACCCAGAGATACACTTGCGGCCGGACCTTCTTTTCAGGGCAGATCAACACACTTCCTTCGTGGAAGTTTCTCCACTTGGTCCAAGGACTGCTTCTAAAGCTTCCTAGTGCTAGTTTGACAAGTGTGCACCACACCTAACCACTAAGCCTCTCCTAGGTCAAGCTACTAGATAGAACCCCTCTTAATAGTACGGTCAAAGGAAAAACAAAGGTGCTAAACTACTCTAGGTGTCTCTCAACTCCAATGACACTTAGACCTAGTCTAATCTTCAACCTTGTCGCCAATCCTTGGAAAACCGAAACGATTCCAATAAGGGGCACATACATCATGATAGTCAAAAGCAACCATCAATTACCATGACCTAACTTTCTTATTACCTCTGCAAAACACACGTTAGTCATAGTAATCTTGCATTGTCGTTAATCACCGAAACACTAGGGGCCTAGATGCTTTCATGTGTGTGAATGAGTTCAGAGAGTCGAGAGATCTAGATTGGAGGTCTATTCTCCCCCTTTATACGTACGTAGGGAGAGATGGAGGAGTACAATAGAGAGGGGGAGAGTGAACGTGGGCCCGGTATAGGCTGTTGACTTGGGGATCGCTCCTGGCTTCTGTTCCCCTTCCTTCCCGGGGGAGGCTTCGCCTGTTGGTACGTCGAGGGCCCTGTTCGTCCTTGATGCAACTGTAGCCACACGCCTTGTACTTGGTGGCGCTCCTGTTGCCATATTTGGGCATGGGCAGAGGTTGGTAGAACAGGGCTCGGTACCCCTACGTTCTGTCATACTCGGACGAGTATGCCTTAATCCATGTTTGACTATTCGTCGGAGGGATGGTGAACGTCAATCGGTAGTACCTGAGCTTGTACCGCAAGGATTCTACAGGGGTAGGCATGGCGATCCATGCCTGTAACCCCCATCCCCAAGGACGAGTCTGTACTGTAGACCTTTTGACTACGGGCTAAAGTGCTCCATGAATCGGGGAAGCCTCTGAGGGTAGGTGCCGTCACGGATGACGTTACCCAGGCTCGGACGAGGCGGAAGAGCCCCGAGGGTGGACGGCGTCACAGATGACATCATCCAAGCTCAGACGGGGCGGAAGATCCTCCGAGGGAGTGTTATTGCCTTAGCCGGTTCGAGCGGGGAAGCCCCGAGGGCGGATGACATTACGGATGATGTCACCCCCGCTCGGACGAGGCGGAGGAGCCCCGATGAAGTGTCGTTGCCTTAGTCCTTTCGGGCGAGAAGCCCCGAGGGTAAATGTCGTCACGGATGACGTCAACCCTGCTCGGACGAGGCGGAATACCCTCCGAGGGGGTACTGCCCTTTTGGTTTGGTTAAGGCGGCAAGTTCCCGGGAGTGATGACATCACCCTTGCTCGGGCGAGGCGGAGGAGCTCCCGGGGATGATTTTGTTTTTGCGAAGCGCGAAGTTTGGGTACCCTATTATCAGGTATCCGACACCCTTGATCCCATTCATTCGACACCTTCCTCCTTCTCATGCGCTCCATCCCGATCGCCGGCTCCCCTCCTCACTGTCGCTCCCCTCTCCTAGGCTAGATCCGCCGGCGGCACTAGTTAAAAATATCTCTACACCGATGGTGCAGGTGGTTTCTCTTAACATGCGCCAGTAGAAATCAAACGATTCTGAAACGTCGTATTTCTTAAAAATCGCGTGTAGAAATCTCATTTTTAGAGGCGGTTTCTTAAGAAATCCGTCACTAAAATAATTAGACATTGATTTTTTTAGTTTTTCAAACGATCTCGGTTGGGGAAGCAACAAAAATGAAATTTGTAGATCTTTAAAAGTTATGAAACTTTGTAGTTGATAACTTTTTATTTGAAATCAACTTGTCATCGAAAACTACGTTCGAATTTGTAAAGTTTGAAATTCAAATTTTGTAAACGACCTCGGATGAAGAAATTACCAAAATAAAAGTTATAGATCTAAAAAAGTTATGAAACTTTGATAACTTTTTCATTTGAATTCTTTAAGAGCCTCAAACATTCAATTTACAATATCAGAATTTGTTTAGTATAATATGTGATGAACCAAAATGGATACTTGACATGTAAGTGATGGATGGAGTGATAGAAGAGGCTACGCGAGAGTGAGGTCGTGTGTTCGAATCCCACTGGCCACATAGCACGCGATTTTACGCGAAAAATGTGTGACTTGCGCCGGAGACGGACATGCGGCTTACTAGTGGGCCTCTCCCAGAATTGAATTCTTTTTTTCTAGTTTAAAAACCTGATTTACACTTTTCTAGATAACCAATTCTATTAGCGATTGTATAAATTGAACCGCATGTGGAAATCGATTTCCACTGGCGGTTCTCAAGTGACCGCCTATATAGTGGTTCCATTTCTACTAGCCCCAGCGTAGGCGGTTCTGAAAAACGCTAGTAAGAATAGATTCCCAACCGTCTGTATAGTGCTTCTGTGTACTAATGCGGCGTTGCCGGATCTAGCCTCCCACATATGGCCGGCATCCCCAATGGCGGCTCCAGCCCAGCTGCCGGCTCTCACCCCCATAGCACCTGCTGCAAAGCTCTAGGATGACGACGCCGATGCTCCTCCCTGCCCGCCCGGCCCACGATGTCGGAGCTCCACGCTGTCAGAGCTCCTCCCTCTCGATGAATTTGAAAAACTTGGACCAAACATAAATAGAAACTTTTATCTAGGTCTAGCTAGTTGCAACGCTATAGACTCGATCACAAGAATAGTAGTAAACAATGTAGTGTAATTTGATAAAACTCCATGGGTCTTAGTGCAAAAATGTTCTATTCGAAATAATCGTCTAGCTTATTTAGATACTAGATTCTTTAGATTGTGGCTTATTCTATAATCTTGCTCAGTTTATAAGCAAGACTCGTGTAAGCTGAACCAAAGAGGACCTATATTGTAGGGTAGAAAAATGAGAAGAGACATGAGCGAGTATCATGCTTCTTTGAACTAGGTCCTATAAGAGAGTCTTGGAATCCCTATTCATGTTACTGGCTTGCTCAATGTATAAAACCAAAGCCCTAAACCTATATGATAAGAGGGCACGTGGCACACTGAGCCCTAAAAGACTATATACTATAGAGCATATTATATTTACCAAGCTAACTTCCCCTCATGTGGATCCTACATACCTTAGCATAACACCATATGTTGATATGTTAAACAATTAGCAAAATCTTTGTGCTAGCTTAGGATTTAGCCCTAATGCGACTTTACCTATAATTTTCCCTCCTTAGCATCAATTCATTTCCTTCCTTTGTTTTGAGGAAAATAGTCTTAGCGGACTAGAGTAACCGACCATGTGCTTGTATCAAGAAGAAGACCAGATAAGTTGTTGTTTATTCTTCATTATAGAAAGGCTTGCATTTTTTTTTCAAAATCGCCTATTATTCTCTTATATTGGATCTTGTCTCTTTTTAATAGTTATATATTGTGTTTTATTGTTTCTAACGTCCACCTTGAATTATGTTCCTTTTTATTATATTTTTTTATTTGAATCTGAACTTTAAATGCAAAAAGTGCATTAATTGCGATAGATGTGGAACGGCTTCGCTTTTAATAAAGGCATTTATCCAAATAGGTATCAAGGTATTTTGGGGTTATGTTCTATGTAATGGTAGTGCGGTATAATTTCTTAATATTTGTTGAGACACTTTGACTTTATTTTTTTTTATTAATATGATAATTTCGAAAGCTCGAGATAATACGTGGAACTAGCGAGGTAATAAGTGGGCTAGCCCGCGAATCTATATATAGACTTATTTTTTGCGGGTTCAAACAACAACCTACAAAATTAAGCATATATGTGAGCCCGCGGACTGCCGCTTGCATCCCTACATGGAACCTCCTTTTTTTATTAATGTGGTAACGTATGGTTTACAAGTAATTTCGGATAATTCGATAGTGTTTTAGATGAAGTACTGCTGATAAGCAGCCGGAGGAATAAATAAAGTTGTCATTATTATAATGTTATCCTAAATGCTAAACGGTAAACAGTCGGACACCTTCCGTGTAGTCCATCATTATTCGAAAAAAAAACAGGTGTTTAAACGGATAAAACGGTGTTTAAACGGTTTAAAACGACTGATTAAACGGAAACGGTGTACCACTGTGTAGTGTTTACACGGGCTACACGACTGTATAGACGAACAGTGATTATAAGTCAGAGAACTTCCTGGCCACGCAAATATAATATACCGAGACCAGGCTACTTGTGATCTCCGGCCTCCACGCATTTTTGCGCACGCCGTATCTTTTTTTTTTCTCAAATAATTTTTACAGCCCCTGATGTCAGTTGCCGCTCGCTCTCACTGATAAACTCCAAAACGCTGAACCTTAAAGCGAGGTAATTACCTTGGTTAATTGATACGACATACGATGATGCCATAGATATATACTTCCACGGCAAAAGACCAAAAGAACACCTGGAGCAGCTGGCGCAAGCCAATTCGGCAATGGATCACAGAAGGAGCTAGGGGAGAAGACGAGAAATAGGCCGGCTAACTTGGATTCCTACATCTTTTTGCACGGATAAGAGACAGTATATATACATGGATTCACGTGTATCTTGAACGTATCGAAGCGTATATACCTTGGAATCTCATTTAGACAAAACTGTGATGTGTGATGTGTGATGCAGCTTCAGCGAATTGAATTCATTACCTGTAGGAATGGAAGCACACGACAGGAAATCGCAAGCTCCACCTACCTGAGTACGCACACAAAGACAAAAAAAAAAAATGAGATCGCCTTGACCAATACGTACACACGCCCGTTCATAGTCTTTTGAAAAGTGAGATTGTCTTCTTTTCTTTTCTCTTTTGAAAAGTGCGTAGTCTTTCACCGCCCAAAATAATAACAGTCTACTGTCAAGCAGCCAATCAAACAACATAGGGGGGGGGGGGGTGGGGTGGGGTGCAAAACCAAAGAATTAATAGTGTGCTGTGTTAACGCTTCCGGTTAAAACGACCGCCATAGCAGATTCCTTGAGCTCTATAAAGAGCAACCCGGTCCGACAGACCTCAGTCACCACCAGCAAGAGTGTCCAGTGCAATCCGAATTCAATTCAGCATAGCAGCAAGCAACCGCGAGCTCCAAGCATGGCCAGCATGAAGCTGCTTGTGTTACTTGCCCTCTTGCGGTCCTGTTCCTCCACGCCAACGCGATATAGTCCATAAAAAACATTGCGATAACGGTCTGTTGACACAAAAAACGTCTGATCTGCGAACACCTCGGGCTTATACCCGAACTCGATATCCAAAGGTGTGCCAGTCGATTTGACCAGTTAATCGACGAGGACGATAACTAGAACAACGATGAACAAGACAACAACGATACACCCGAATGTCAAAGCTTAAATTGTTCAAAAAGCGAAATTCACAAAGAAGACGGAGATCTTGTAGATGCAGCCCGTCGAGATCGTAAGAACTCGTAGATAAACTATAACTAATGCGAAAAAGTAGATGCTGGAAAAGTAGATAAAAAAGTAATAGATGTATTTGATTGATTGTATTGGATAGTCTTACACCGCCCCTGGGTACATATTTATACTCCGGTAAAAGGAGTTGTACATGGACACGACTCATACCTAAGCAAAACTCCTATTTTTAAGGAAATAAAACGACTTGTACAAGAGTCAGACTTAAACTATAAAAATAATACTCGTATAAAATCACCAGCTTCCTTATCTATCCTCTTCACGATGATACTTTCCATCGGCAAACTCATTCAACCCATACTTTCCTTCTATTATTATCGGCATCTTTCTGCTGACGTCAGCTACATCATCTTGCATCCATCGGCAACATTTCCGATCGGTAATACTTCCCTGTTCCCATCGGCAATACCTCCAATTGTCATTCCTTCAATCATTTGCTTCCATCGGCAATCCCTCCTTATCGGCAAACACATTTTTCACCCTTGACGCTTCTTCAATCATTGCCGATTTCTTCTACCTCCATCGGTAACTTGATCGGTGGTATCCTGATGCCAATGAGGAACAACATTCACCTTCTTGCAGATCAACACACTTGGTTCAATATTGACCCATACAAAAAACGGTGTCAACACATACCCCCCAATTTTGGAGTATAAAACATCTTATGCGCCAAAATTTGCTCTGTTGTAATCTTTTCCTCCAACAACGCTTATGTTTTCATCTTGATTACCGCGCACCATCTCCGCAAATTACCAACAACTCCCGTAAATGAAGCGCCAACAGCCACAAATCCCTCGATCTCCGCGTAAATCCATCGCGATATCTTTCCATACCTCTGCCCAGTAAAAAAAACTCAAAAATGCCCCTTGACTAGGCCTATAAAAATTACCATCCGCTTTCTCTTTTACCCTAAGCTCACATCTTCATCCACATTCCAAAGGTGACTCCGAAGAACACTCCGGCAATCTACCGGCGGTTTCCTTCTTCACCAGGAAGCACAACCTAGCACAAGAACCCTTTCAATGGCGATCAACTTCAATGTTCCCATGGTTAGTTCTTCTTTCCTCACTTTATTCCCTGTGATTCTCCTTTTCTATACCGATTCGTGATTTCTCTCCCTCTCTTTTCCCTTTCTGGATCTAGGAGATACGCAACAGGATAGTGATCCATACCGACCAAGAACATCTTTGCTGCCTAGGTCCAATGGGGAATACCGATCCAATCAATCTAATCAATGCAGAAACCAACCGTATTCCCTTCAGATCTGAACATTTTGATTTAGGGCTGTGGACCGATACCTTCCGCTCCTGGCCTAAATCCCCCAAGGGATGGAAAGATTGGTATCTCAGAATAGCGAGGTCACAGAGAGTTTACTGGTCAGAACGCAACATCGAGCAATGCATCAAGCTATCTATTGTCGATATGGCCAAAAATGAAAACATGATGATTGCCGCCTCCTACTTCTGGTCCGATACAATGAATGCTTTGTTGTTTAGACATGGACCAGCCACTTCTACGCTCGCCGATGTACATATGCTCACCGGCTTAGACGTTTCCTCTACCGATCTTGCCACTCTATTCCGCAGGAAATATGAGCGTCGGATAAGTACCCGCAACATCGGTGGTTGGACTGGGTATATCCAAGAATACCAGAAGAGTGGATCGATAACCCCAAGAGAGCATACTACTTTCCTCAACATGTGGCTCGAAAAGTTCATCTTCTGTGGCAGAACATTTGGTCCCACCAACATGTACCTCCCTGCAGCAGAGCTCTTGACCGATGGAGGATTCCCTCTTGGACGGTATCTGCTTGGCTCGGTCTACCGCCTTCTACACCAAGTGTCAAAAAATTACTATTAGGCGAGCCTATCGGCAACCTCGGAGGTCCTTGGTGGTTTATCAACATGTGGCTGAACGCCCATATGCACAAATGTCTGCAGTTTGACTTGTTCAACCAACAGTTCCCACGGGACATATCAGAAAACTATGCCTACGACGAAGATGAATCGGCAACTCGCGCCCCTCTCAATTTTGGGGAGGCTATGATAGTACTGTCGGGAACCGATGCCAACGTTAATCAATTTGGCATGTTCTTTCAGAGACTCTACTGTGGAATCCCCGCTGCAGAACGAGCCTGGTGGCCTTATATTGATGAAGACAACCAATTCCCACTCTCTTTCAACCTTACTGATGGGAATATACCAAAAAACGAAGCAATCATGCAAGCCACACTCATTCCTCGAGCTATTCCGGTAAACGTTGTCGGGACCGGAAAGAACTCCACTCCATCCTACGAGTTCTACTATCCATCAGTAGCGGCAAGACAACTAGCATTCAGTCAGTTGTCGATCAAGCTTAGCTACGTCAATGTAATCAAGCCAAGAGAAACCATCTCCAGCGTCATAGATTGGAATAAAATAGTTACCCTCTCTCCTCATGCCGATGTATCCAGCATCCACTTATTTTCTTGGGCACCGACATCTTTCATCACCGAATCCTTCAAGTTTTGGTGGTAAGAATGGAAGGAACAGTTATTTGCTCCATCATCCCACTATTATCGGCATTTGATTGATGCCGATCATATCGTGCCCGATGATGCGGTGGGTATCACTTCCAATATTTCCTTTTGCTTAACTTTCCAAATGTTTCGGTAACTAACTCTTTGTCAACAGTTCGATGATGTAATCCCTCAAAAGAGTAAGAGTGGCAAACATTTCAATCTACGACCGATGAACCCCATATCATCAATCGGCGACAGGGCTCCTTCATTGTCTGTGCTCACGCATCACAAGACAGTCCCTAGAGTCACTATCAAATCTAGAGTACTGCCAACCGATGGTGCTGCTGCCACCACCTCTGCTGCTGCCGCCTTGGTACAAGCCTTCAAGGTAACAAACCTTCATTTATTTATGTCGATCATAACGCATTCAGTTGACAATTTTTACTCATCTTGCACCAAACTTCCTCCTGCAGCGGACAAGTTCATCGGCAACCACTCCAGGCGCACAATCCTTCACGGCTCAAACTTGCGATGCCCCCCAAGCGCAACAGCCAAAGCGTCGAAGCTCATCAAGTGCCGCTCCCACACCGAAGCGCCCAAAGCCATCAGCTCCAGCTGCATCTTCTCAAACCCCTGCCGATGTGCCAACAGTGGGGCCAGCATCAGCACCTATTTTTGAGCAACCACAGGCCGAAATTCCTGATCAAGGGACAACGTCATTGCCGCAAGAGATGGCCGCAACAACAGAAACAACATCAGCATTGGCATCAGCACCAGTACCAGACGAAATTCCCGACCAGGGAATAGCAGCATCGCCACAGAGGTTGGCAACAACAAAAGCAGCACCCGCACCAGTACCAGCACCAATCGTCCCTCCTGCTGAGGCAAGTTCATCGGCAACCGTTGTTGATCCCAAAGATACAGTTGCAACAGCTACTCTATCAAGCCAAAGGAGAGAAGTCGCTCTAAAGCAGGTAAACTGAAAACATTTGTCACGAACTTATGAGATAGAAGCTTCTGACTGGCATATTTTAACTCTTTATCCTTTTAGGACCAAGACTCTCCCAATAGTATGTTCTCCTTTGCCATCAATCTTCCAGATGAAGCCGACGAAGAAGAAAGTTCTGCTCAAGCTCCAATCTTCGTATCGGTATAAGTAAAATCCAAACTTGAAGCATTGCTACTCTTACTGCAACAAAACACATCCCAACTGGTCCAAGATGCCAGTGTAGTAAGGGCAGCTTTTAAGGAAATCCAAAGTCAACTTCCTGCCGACATTGAAGAAGTACTTTTCCAAGCAGCATTCCTTGAAAGCCGGCAATTACAATACCAAAGAGCATTACGACGCATTGCCGATAGAACCACCCAAACCAAACTTGAGGAAGAGGTACTCAAATTCAAGCAAACCGCAGACGAAAAACACAAAGACATCGATCGCCTAGAAGCCCCTAGCACCGAACTTGAACAAGAGATTGCTCGTCTATCGGCATAAAAAGAAGAGTTGTTGGCCGAATTGAAGAAAGTAGACATAGCCCTAAACGCAGCCAACCAGAAGAAGAATCAGCTGCCCATCATTACCAAAACCCTGCAACAAGAAAGGGATGCCAATGCTCGCGAAGCTCTTCTGCTAAGGAGAAAAATCAAACCAATTGAGGGTATTGCCGATGATGACACTAGGGAGATAGACAAAGCCGAGCAAGTTTGCCTTCGTGCGATTTTGTCTATTCAGTCTTTACTGTAATTTATTGTATGTGAACCTGATGAACGATCCATCTGTAACACAATGTAAACGCTTTCCTACTGATGTTCCTTGTATGATAACTTTGTCATCGGTATATACGCATTGCTTTTGTGCATCCATCCAGATACTAGGGTAATACTTCTTCAGATACTTGCCATTTATTGCTCTGGAAAATGCAACTCCTTCGAGAGTCTCTAAAATATAAGCATTGCCAGGAGCAGACTGCTTTATCCGAAAAGGATCTTCCCAATTAGGAGACCATTTTCCAAACTTTGAACTCTTAGTCCCAATCGGTAAAATCAATTTCCACACCAAATCGCCATCGACAAATTCTTTCACCTTTACTTTCTTGTTATACCACCTGGCAATCCTCTTCTTGTTTTCTTCAATACTAATTAGAGCCCTCAATCGATGACCTGCTAGATCTTCTAACTCATCCTTCATAAGGGTATCATACTCATCGGCTGTTAACTGATCCTGAGAAAATAACCGTCTGGAACCAGTTTTAATCTCCCAAGGTAGGAAAGCATCGTGTCCATAAACCAACTGATACGGCGAAAATTTAGTAGCACCATGACATGCCATCCGATATGCCCAAAAAGCTTCATTCAACACCGTATGCCACCTTCTAGGGTTCTCTTCAATCTTGTGCTTGATAAGCTTAATTATCCCCTTATTAGTTGCTTCAGCCTGACCATTAGCTTGAGCATAATAAGGAGAAGAATTTAACACTTTGAACCCCATACCGATAGCAAAATCATCGAACTCTCTCGATGTGAACATAGTCCCCTGATCGGTTGTAATGGTGTGAGGAATCCCGAATCGGTAAATAATATGTTCTTTCACAAAGTCTATCATATTTGCCGATGTCACATTTTTCAAGGTTTTATTATAGGATTCATTGTCGATGCAGGTGCTCTCTGAACATTACCAAACTTCTGACAATCTTGACACCCCTTGAAAAATTCAAAGCAATCTTTAAGAATCGTCGGCCAATAATATCCATTCCTCCTGATTATCCACTTCATTTTGAATGCCGATTGATGTGCCCCACACACTCCTTCATGAATCTCACTCATCAACTCCTTTGACTCTTCTTTACTAAGACATTTGAGCAAGACTCCATCAATCGTCCGATAATACAATTCATCATCAAGGAGTACATACTTGGTCGCCTGAAACCTTAACCGCCTTTCAACTTTCCTAGACGGATTTCTTAAGTAATCGGCAATTTCTTTTCTCCAGTCATCGGTGACTATTACTGATGTCATCGCTTCTTGAATCGGCTGATACCCCGAAGCATGTTGCGCCAATCGATTGGCTTCTTCGTTGTGCAACCTGGGAATATGCTCAAGACGATACTCTCTGAACCCCTTCAACAATTGTAAACACTTCCCGTGATATTCAATCAAAATATCACTTCGACATTCATATGTTCCAATCAACTGATTGATTACCAACATAGAATCGCCAAAGACTTCAACGGCATCAGCACGCACATCTCTGAGTAACTCCAACCCCTTCAGCAACGCCTGATATTCAGCCTGATTATTTGTTGAAGTAGCAACAATCGGCAATGAGATTTCATACTTTTTCCCTCGGGGCGAGACCAACACAACACCGACACCCGCTCCTTCCTTACATGGCGAACCATCAAATAATAGAGTCCAGGGAGTAATCTCTACGGAATTAAGTGTGCCACAATGTTGAGTAACAAAATCAGCCATCACCTGTCCTCTAATTGCCTTAGCTGATTCGTACCTTAGATCAAACTCTGACAGCGCCAAAATCCATTTGCCGATCCTCCAGTTCAAAATTGGCATTGACAGCATATACTTAACCACATCATCTTTACACATGACGGTGCATTCAGCCGATAGCAAATACTGCCTTAATTTGGTACAAGAGAAAGTACAAACATAAACACAATTTCTCAACGGCCGAATACCTGGTTTCAGCGTCCACCAGCCTCCTACTCAAATAATAAATCACACGTTCTTTCCCCTCAAATTCTTGAACTAAGGCCGACCCGATAACACCGTCATCGGCAGACAAATACAATCTGAAGGGTTTCCCATGTTGAGGCGGAATTAACACTGGAGGGTTCACCAAATACTTCTTGATTTCTTCCAAAGCCAATTGCTGCTCCTCTCCCCATACAAATTCTTGACTGGCTTTCAGTTTCAATAGTGGGCTAAAAGATTTAATTTTCTCGGACAAATTAGATATAAATCTTCTGATAAAATTAATCTTGCCGATCAAAGATTGCAACTCAGTTTTGTTCGTCGGAGCGACCACCTTGTTAATTGCATCAATGGATTTTCTGCTGATCTCTATACCCCTTTGATGCACCATGAACCCTAAGAATTGACCTGCCGATACGCCAAACGCACACTTATTTGGATTCATCTTAAGACCATGCTCCCTTGTGCATTCCAAAATTTTTCGTAGATCGACAAGATGCTTTTGAAAGTCTTCGGATTTCACCACCACATCATCAATATAGATTTCATCCAATGTGCCGATATACTTATTAAAGATAAAATTCATTGCTCTTTGATAAGTAGCACCGGCATTCTTCAAACCGAAAGTCATCACGATCCATTCAAACAAACCGATGTGACCTGGACATCTAAAAGCAGTTTTGGATATATCTTCTTCAGCCATGAATATTTGATTATATCCAGCGTTACCATCCATAAAACTGATAATTTTATGTCCAGCAGAGGCATCAATTAGTAGATCGGCAACTGAGATTGGATAGTCGTCCATCGGCGTAGCTTTATTGAGATTCCTGAAATCAATACAAACACGAAGTTTTCTATTCGTTTTATACACAGGAACCACGTTAGAAATTCATTCGGCATATCGGCATTGCCGAATAAATCCAGCTTCGATTAATTTTGTAATCTCAGCTTTAATATCAGGCAATACATTAGGATTGCATCGACACGCTGGCTGCCGATGTGGTTGAAAACCCAACTTAATAGGTAACCAATGTTCAACTATTGATCGGTCCAAACCAGGCATCTCTATATAGTCCCAAGCAAAACAATCTTTATATTCCTTTAACAAATCAGTTAATTGTTACTTGCATTGGGAATCTAACTTAGCACTAATAAAAGTTGGCCTAGGATTACTACCATCGCTGATGTCTATTTCTAGCAAGTCATCGGCTGACGTGAACCCCTGTCCAAGTTTTCCATCGTCGGCGAACTGATCCATTAAACCTCTTCTTGAGAACCGACTACTTGGATCGGTGTAACTTGGTAATCGGCCACCCTGAGGAATTCTATATCCCAAGCTTCACCAGATATGCACTTGGTCTACTCATAGGTCTCTGATTCTGCCAATGCAACAATTGACGAGGCTTCACTTCGGACGACTTCAATTCTGTCTCCAACCCACTGCACAAGGTTTTGGTGCATCGTAGAAGGGATACATCAATTGGCGTGAATCCAATCTCTTCCTAGAAGAAAATTGTAAGTCCCCTTGCCACTGATTACAAAAAAACGTCATCGGCAAAGTTTTACTGCCGATAGTCAACTCAACACATATGGCCCCCATAGCTGGTGACACATTGCCTTCAAAATCTTTCAGCTTCATATCCGTCTTGACTAAGTCTTGGTCGCCTTTCCCAAGCTTCCTGAACATGACATACGGCATTACATTAATCGATGCTCCACCATCGACCAACATCTTTGACACCGGCTGCCCGTCGACTTTGCCTTTGACGAACAAAGCTTTCAAATGCTGCCTTTCATCATCTGCAGGTTTCTCAAAGACAGCCGTCATTGGATCCAGCACTAGCTGAGCCATATTAGCGGCCTCTTCTTCAGCATCAGGTGCCATAAACTCCATCGGCAACATAACAACCATGTTGACATCCGCCGATGGACTCCCCGTCTGGCGTTTTGGCCTCCACTCCAAGACTGGAGCCTCTTTCTTTGAAGGACTTCCACCATGATTCATATTGTTCCGACGTTCACGTTGGATCCTTCTTTTCTGAGTCTTGGTTAGGCCTTCAGGGCACCATCGAGGAAGCTTAGTTTTCCAAACTGGCTGGTGCTGCCTCTCGTCATGCCAGCCTGTGTCACCCCTAATGTTTGGATCTCTAGAGAATATTTCTTCGTCGGGCACCCTCGCATTAGCCTTCTCTTCGAGGTCCTCTCGACGGACACGCTTGCCAAGCCTATTGTGCACACTGAACTTGCCCCCCAACCGATCATGTACTGATTCCTTTCCCCTGAACGACCGAGTGTAACTCGGTCTGTAGTCTTCGAAGCGGGTTCTTTTTTCTGACCGATCAGCGGGATAGTATCCATTGCATTCAGGATAATTGTCGGCAGTAGGCAGTTTGATGCCTTCTTCCCAACAATGGATGAAGAAAAGGCAATTCCAATGATCCTTATGTCGCCGCCATTCCTGGTTCCTTTCTTCCTCCTGTTGCCGATATTGCTCCTCTTGGGAGCGTCGATATTCCTGTCGTTGTTGCCTGTGCGTAATCACGACGCCGTATCCCAGAGATATCTCGATGTCGTTACTCTCGTCAGCCACCCGCTTGGTTTGTTCATCATCGGCACGCTTCTTTCCGTTCACATCACGCACATCTATCTGATGTTTGGGGTCTACCGATGTATTCTTCTTGGCGGCTTCCGACTTCAGGACTTTAACCTTTCCACTAGCTTCCACCATATTGTTCGAAAACGGGTGCTGGTCGATCTTCATCGGCTTCTGGGTTTTAGAATTGTCAAATTTGATTCGTCTAGCCCCGATCTCTGATTGCAACTGCTGCCTAAAAACCCTGCAGTCATTGGTGGCGTGCGAGGTCGCATCATGCCACTTGCAATACCTCATCCTTCTGAGCTCTTCAGCTGATGGAATTACTTGATTGGGCGCCAACTTAATTCGCCCTTCTTGAAGCAGGAGATCAAATATCCTATCGGCTTTGGTAATATCAAAAGTGAACCTCTCAGCATCCTTCTGACCGAACGGACAAGATATCGGCTTCTTATCTTTTACCCATTCAGCGACGCCGATATCGGCTCCTTCGTCTGATTCAGAATCTTCTTCTTCTTCAACAAAGGACACTTTCTTGTTCCAGGTCTTCCTAGGTTCAAAAGTTTTGACCTCTTGATCGGCAACCCTCTGCACAAGATGACTCAGGCTCTCGAATTCTTGAGACGCATACTTGTCCCTGATGTGGGGCAGTAATCCTTGGAAGGCCATATCTATCAGCTGCCGATCATCAAGCACTAGGCTGTAGCACTTGTTCTTCATGTCCCGGAGCCTTTGCACGAAGCCCTCCACCGATTCGTCGTTACGTTGCTTCAGCTTGACTAAATCGGTAATTCTTTTTTCATGCACGCCAGAAAAGAAGTATCTGTGGAACTGCTTCTCTAGATCGGCCCAAGTAATTACAGAGTTTGGAGGAAGCGAGATGAACTACGTAAATGCCGAACCAGACAAGGATGACAAAAACAGTCTTACCCTTAGTTCATCTCTGGTAGCTGCTTCTCCACATTGGATAATGAAGCGGTTGATATGCTCCATTGTTAACGTATCATCTTGGCTAGAAAATTTTGTGAAATCTGGCACCTTGTACTGATTTGGAAGAGGAATCAAGTCATACACTGGAGAATATGGCGTCCGATAAGAATACGTATTAACTTTGGGCTTGATGCCGAACTGTTCTTTCATCACTTCGGCGATCTTATCGGCCCAGTACGTGTCTTGATCCTGTTGATGCGCGGGCTGAACATTCATCGGCTGGACCAGTTGACACATCTCCTCTTGCCTCTGTAGTGGGTACGCTGGCCCAGTTGGTGTAGGCGTAACCCCGCCTTGCTGAATATTATGCATCGGCTGACTTGCCGATGTGTACCCTTGGGCACCAACTGGGGTGTATTGGGACACAGCTGGCTGATACACAGATGTCTCATTCTGAACGATAGTCGGGTAGAGGTATTGTTGCGCCCCTATTATCTGGTGCCAGATTGCACCACCTGATGTTGGATTGGACCGGCCCACGCAGGGTTGTGATTTACCGGCATGTGACCTGCCAACAGCTGGTAATTGCCCGGCGCCTGCTGTTCCTGAAATCTGGAATAGTCAATGAATGGGCCCCTTGTTGTACTGACACTCCCGTTGGAGGGTTCGCCATCATCATAGGATAGTTTATAACTCTCATATCCTGTCGCATCGGCAACACATTTGCCGATGGTTTCCCACAAGACATCGTGGGCGCGCTCTGAAGATTCTCCGGCGGCAACTGCATATTTGGAGCAGACGCATCACCGGGCTCATCGGTTGTGCCGATGTCGCCAATTCCACAGGAGCTTTCCCCGCCGCATGGTTTTTGATTAACTTGGCGTCGGCAAACGAGTCTGGAGGCATCCACCAGTTAGCGGGAGCTGACTGGTTCGGGACCACCTGTCCTGATGTCGCCGACGCCGCTGGATCGGTGCTCAGTCGAACGACGCTTGCAGGGCTTGATCTTGCCGGTGTAACTTCGTCGGCAGAAGGATTTACAAGCTGGAACGCTGGAATCGCCGACGAAATTGTAGCAAATGCCGACCCAGGTTGATGATACGCTGGACCGACATATTTAGATGGTTGTCCTTCTTTGAAAGATTGCATGACAACATTATATACGGTATTGGACAACTTCGTAGAGTGGTTAATCAACGCCTAATTTAGCACGGTATTAACCATATCTTGTAACTTACCAGGATTGGCATCGAAAGTGACTTGTCGTGGCAACGGAGGATCTTGCTTCTGTACTGCATCGCCACTCCTGTTTAGGCTAAAGGACTTCAGATACAACTGCTTGTACTCCTCCATAGCCTGCTTCTGATCATCTTTCAGATCTGCTTCGGAGACTTCGATGACGTTCCTTGGATTGACGTCAGTAGAATCACCCATGATCTTGATCAAGAGATGTATCTAGTGTCCCACCGGGTGTGCCAAAAGAGGTGTTGGCACCAAAAGCGTCTGATCTGCGAACACCTCGGGCTTATACCCGAACTCGATATCCAAAGGTGTGCCAGTCGATTTGACCAGTTAATCGACAAGAACGATAACTAGAACAACGATGAACGAGACAACAGCAATACGCCTGGATGTCAAAGCTCAAATTGTTCAAAAAGTGGAACTCGCAAAGTAGACGGAGATCTTGTAGATGCAGCTCGTCGAGATCGTAAGAACTCGTAGATAAACTATAACTAATGTAAAAAAGTAGATGCTGGAAAAGTAGATAAAAAGTAATAGATGTATTTGATTGATTGTATTGGATAGTCTTACACCTCCCCTGGGTACATATTTATACTCCGGTAAAAGGAGTTGTACATGGACACGACTCATACCTAAACAAAACTCCTATTTTTAAGGAAATAAAATGACTCACAAGAGTCAGACTCAAACTATAAAAATAATACTCGTATAAAATTACCAGCTTCCTTATCTATCCTCTTCACGATGATACTTTCCATCGGCAAACTCATTCAACCCATACTTTCCTTCTATTATTATCGACATCTTCCTGCTGACATCATCTACATCATCTTGCATCCATCAACAACATTTCCGATCGTTAATACTTCCCTATTCCCATCGGCAATACCTCCAATAGTCATTCCTTCAATCATTTGCTTCCATCGGCAATCCCTCCTTATCGGCAAACACATTTTTCACTCTTGACGCTTCTTCAATCATTGTCGATTTCCTCTACCTCCATCGGTAACTTGATCGGTGGTATCCTAATGCCGATGAGGAACAACATTCACCTTCTTGCCGATCAACGCACTTGGTTCAATATTGACCCGTACAAAAAACGGTGTCAACACGGTCAAAATCCATGAGAATGATATCATAAAAACGATAAACACGCCAAACGGCCGCCGAAGAGACATATAACTTGACTTATCTCACATAAAAATAATAAATAAAGTCATAATTAAAAAGACCATAAGCTAAATCACACATTTCACACCAATTTTAGTCTCAAACAGTGATAACCCACGTAAGAGCACGACAATTCTTGATAATGGCACAAAGAAACGTTAAAGTTTTAAGTTGACTTGACAAAGTACAGTGATAAAAAACATGAATATTAGAGTCTCTTCTTTAGTGAGCCTATAGTATGCACTGTATAGTCTATAGATAAATTAGGCTTTAAGGTCTTTGAATTAGTAATTACAGCTGGTAAATTATCGGTTAAATGCGGTAATCTTCAAAATCGGCTGGAAGAAAGTAAAATTGTTTCCGCTTTCATTTTCGTTTATTTTTACCGTTATTATTTTTTTTTCCAGTACCTCTATCGTTTTCGAGTACCGCTATTGTTTTCGTTTAAGCCAGGAAAAGAAGAAAACTCAGAAACAATTTCTGAAAATCAAAGGTTATTATTTTCGTTTTCAACGATGACGTGCGATGTGATGTGTTGTGATGTGATGTAGCTTCAGCGAATTCATTACCTGTGTAGGAATCGAAGCACACGACAAGCAGAGATCGTAAGCTCCACCGTATACCTGAAGGCTGAAGCTTCTACGCGATTTCAATATGAGAGTGTGTCGAACAATGTTACTGTGTGTACGGTTGCACCTGCAGCTTCATCTCTGATTGCGGATAAAACAACGTACATACTCGAGTGAGAATTCCAACGAACAACAAATGGAGTTCGCGAATATATATGCACAAATGACACGTGCCAAAAAAAGTTGTTCGTTATAGGAAGTACTCCCTCCGGTAGTTGCTGTGGTTTCTCGAAAAATCAAGTTTTTTAAATTTTAACTAATTATATAAAAAAGAATATTAACGATGAATTAATAAAATCCTTTCTTTGTAAAAAAAGAAAAAAAATGAGATAGCCTTGGCCAATACACGAGCCTTCAAACTAGGTGTTTGGAGTGTAGTCTTGTACTCTTGTCACCGCCCAGAATCAGTCTACTGTAAAAACAACCGATCAAACAACATAGTGGGATGCAAAACCAAGGAATTAATGGGGATGTGTTAACGCTTCCGGTTAAAACGAACGCCATAGCAGATTCCTTGAGCTCTATATAAAGCAACCCGGTCCGATAGACCACAATCACCACAGCAAGAGTGTCCAGTGCAACAATCCGAATTCAGCACAGCGGCAAGCAACCATGGCCAGCATGAAGCTGCTAGTGGTGTTGCTTGCCCTCTTGCAGGTCCTGTTCCTCCACGCCCACGTCTCCGAAGCCAAAAAGCATCACAAGCGGCCAGGGTCACCAGCAGCCTCGGGCACCTGCAAAGCCAGCGGCTTCCTCCACGGCAAGGCCGGAAACTGCAAGAAGCTTCACGGCTCCGAATGCTGCCGCGAGGGCGAAAAGTACCCGCAGTTCCAGTGCTCGCCCCCCGTGTCCGCCGAGACGCCGGCGACCCTGACGGTGAACAGCTTCGAGAAGGGCAAGGACGGCGGCGGCAAGTCAGAGTGTGACAACAGGTTCCACAAGGACCGCGAGTTGGTGGTCGCGCTGTCTTCCGGGTGGCTGCGGCTCGACGGCACGCCCCGGTGCGGCAACAAGGTCCGGGTCACCGCCAGTAACGGACGCTCCGTGGTGGCCAAGGTCGTCGACGAGTGCGACTCGGTGAACGGATGCGATGAGGACCACAACTTTGAGCCGCCGTGTCCTCCCGACATCGTCGACGGGTCGCCGGCGGTGTGGAAGGCGCTGGGACTCGATGAGGACATCGGTGAGGTCAAGGTCACTTGGTCTGATGTCTGAGCCGTGAAACGCTAAAGTTTAGCCAACTTGCTGCGTGAAAAGAAAGAAGAACACGCGCGCGTAGGAGTATGTTATGGGATTTGTGACCAGCTGTGAGTCTTGTCCGTGTGATGGAATAGCTACTAAATAAACCATCGCTTAGTATTTGTCGACGTCGTCGTTCCTAAAAGTACGACGATCGACCACACTTCGATCTGTTCGTTTCCCTCATATAGTTCATGTCACTCCCGAAATAATTTGTTCATAATTATTCAGTGTGTACTATCACATTGTGATATATTGTTCATGTGTTCTACAAAAGGCTATCGTCATTTGAGTTTTTAGCAATAGTATTTGTTATCAACGTCGCTTATCACTGGCTTGGTGGTTTACAATCAGTGTTGCGAGGGCTTTTTTCTAGCTGTACCGTGAACCTTCTTTTCTCTTAATGAAAAACATGCTTAGATACCATTGTGAAAAGAGATTTGTTATCGATGTAGCTAGAGATCTTTGCCTTTGGTGGCGGCCACTGGGAATTTCTTAGGTATACTTTTGTCTAGCCTGTGTATTAGCAAAATTTCAGTAAGAACCATTCTCATGCATGTATATAGCAACTGTCGGTATCTACCGTAAATTTACAACAGTGTCCATGTGTGCTCACTAGTAATATAGCTAGGAAGAGGGAAATGAACATCACTCACATTTCCATGCTTCCACATCAGTCACACTTCCCCGGCCCCTGCATATAGAATGCATCGTCATTACCTCTCGCAATATCTCTCTTCCATGTCATCTCCTCAGTGTCGCCGTGCTACGCCAGGATGAACTATATGACCAACCTAACTAGATCTGTACAAAAGCAGGGTCCCCCAAATTGCTCTGAACAAAAGTTAGTGAAAACGGTTGTTGATATTCGATCCTAGCAAGGATTATTGACGCAAACAAAACCTCAGAGAAAAGGGCATACCAAATACCATTTTTTTTTTTGAGAACTACACAGTACAACTATCCACAAAATCACACAAAACCCATGCTTTGTCTTCAATGTACCGGTCTAGTATGACCCTATAATATTAGCACAAGAAACACGTCTTCAGAACTGACAGAATGGCGATAAGGATAGATAAAACTGAGAGTTCCAAAGATGGATCTACACAAAAAAAATAGAGTCATAACCTCATAGGACATACATATTTCTAGGAACGACCAGACCAGGGCTAAGAAATTTGGAAGAGCTGAGACGAAGACAAGAAGAAGATCTTAGATTCACAGACATATCTACAAAATATGATCGAATGACACTTCGGTTCAGCGTGTACACACATATTGGAAAATCCCAGATCTTAGATGTTTATCTTTTGCTAATCGCCCCATCAATCTGTTTATGTACATATTACTGATATGTACAATATTTTTCCCTCAATTTCAAATTATAACACATCTCGAATTAAATTTGATCAAATTATAGAGAAAATTGTAAAGATTTATGACATTAAATTGATATATTATAAAAATATAATTGGTGAAGAATCTAATGATATTTAGTTGGCATCATAAATGTTATTACTTATCATATAAGTTTAGTCAAATTTAAGATGTTTTGATTCTCTAAGACTTTTGAAATGTCTTATAATTTATGATAGAGGGAGTAAAAAGGACGGTTAGCATTTTTTTCAACAATAGTCTAAACTTACCATGCTTTCCATTTGCCTATATATGTTTATTTTTCTTTCCATTTTTTCTTATGGTACAACATGGTGCGCATATATATAAGAGCATCATATTTTCTTGAAACTATGTCAAGTACTGTTTACTTGAGGAAAAGGATCACTAATACCGAAGCTAGCAACAGTAGTATTATATTGGAGTTAACATTAGCAGGTAATGTAACTTTCTGCCGTGCACAGACAAAAAGGTGTGATGATCAAGGCAACCATGAGGTGGAGGAACGAAGGCCCATCATGCATATGTCAAATGTCAAATGAAGCAAGAGGCATAGAATTTGCCGACATTTTGCTGCTAGAGAGATCTATATTAAACGACACAAACTGCAAACCCTCAGCCACTCAGCAAGAGTTCCAAGCCTCTCAAGCTCTAACATAAACTTGCGTGTGCAGCTACGAAGGCATAGGCAATAGAAGAAATACCAAATATGATTGTCACTAGGGTACGGTTGTGTTTGCCCTCTTGCAGATGCTGTGCTTCTCCTCTCACGAGGCCTCTGCTGCAGCCTGCCATGACAGTGGCTTCCTTCGTGGCAAGGGACAAGAGTGCACCAAAGAGAGGGGGTTGGGCAGCTGCTGCGTCGCAAGCAAACGCTATCCGCAGTTCAAATGCTCGCCGCCGGTGTCTGGCAAGACACCAGCTATCATGACTTTTTTTTTAGGCAAAACAGGAGGGGAGCACCCTTTTACTGTGAGATATATTTAAACTAGTTAGCATACCCGTGCGTTGCTACGGTATAACTAAATTTTTATACTTAAAATATACGTATCACATGATAAAATAATAATATTGTAAAATTGAATACCAGCCTTAAAATGCAATGGTTTCAAATATCTATATTTTGTACCTGTTATGGATATAGACACGCAAGCATTATATATTTGTATATTACTCGTGCTAACACACTACAACGACATTTTAAACAAACAAATTAAAAAACCAAAATGGTGTATCAGCAGCATTGAATATGAAACTGCCATCATAATTTGTGGTCCTTTGTGATCCACCAAGGCCGGTACATGTAAAGGCCTTCTCCTATATGGCTGCCTCCAGCAACAGCTAGGCTTGCGCCACTGCCACACCAAAGCTAAGTGCCTTGTTCCCATTCCAAATGCCTAGCATCCTTACTGCCGCAGACCACATCCACTGCTAGAGTTTGGTGTTGATGGCTGGGAGCCCTGGCTAGCAGGCTTCTCCTTGAGGTATGTCTGAATGTCTCTGTCAACTGTAGTAAAATACAAAGCAATGGCCATGGTAAATGCGTGATTCATTTGCCAACATGTAGAATTCCAAAATGTATGACAAAATAGAGAAATTAACCAACAGAAGTCATTAATATTTGCTCTTCACTAACTTAAAGCTTCTATTTATTTATATTAAAACCAAACAGAACCGTAACTTCACTAATGAAGTGTCCAACATAAAAAAAGGGTGTACCCAGTGTCATAGGCTCACACAGTGCGTTTGATCTGGGGAAGGGTGTTAGCGACATCCGTTCCCGCACACTGTGCAATGTGCAGAGGCTGTTGCTCGAAGCCGGGACCTTCCGGTCACAGGAGGTAAGGCTATACCGCTTGTAGCAGGGCCACCCTTCAAGCATCCAACAAACCAACAAATAAAGTAAATCACCCAAAATGCCTAAGATAACTATTAAAATCCTATTATCATTGATGAAAAGCCTATGAAAAGCATGCACCGGAACAGCCCGCGTAGATCCCCTAGCAGCAGCGCTTCACGAACATACCTGCAAAGACGGTCTTGTCGTCGTGCAAAATTGCTCAGCCATAGGAACTGATGAGCAGTTCATTGAGTCCGACACCAGCAAAATTCAGTTCGGCCAACAGCTTCATCTAAGCTCATGTTTCCTATGCACTGAACTCAATTTCCTAAGAATGCAGCATCTCCCCATCTAAGCTCAATCCTCCATGAGTTAAGCGGCTCTTTGGAGCATGATGCAGGCAAGATAATACATCAGTTTAGCCCACTTTTATTGAACTCCATAATTTTATCTAGTCTATAAATACAAATGTTAGGCCACCACAACTATCCAGAATGCTACCTAAATCTTTGGACACACAAAGATACAACAATAATCCCTTTCAGTTACCACTAATACATATAAGTGATCAACCCTGAAAGTCAAAGATGTGGTATCTGACCCAACACTGAATGGTATGCCAAATTATTATCCTCACAATATGATACCTAAGATGTATAGAGAGAATCAAAACAGGGTTCAAATTGTATGCTTATCATTATGAGATGTGGAAGAAAAATCTTCAGGAATCCAAATCAAAAATATGCAGACCAAAGTGGCAGGGTTGAACTATTTTTTTGTTACATTTAAATTTTGTAACCAGTCAAACTCACAAAGACAATATAATTGCATTTTAGTTCCTATGACATCGCACAGAAACTATTCAAAGCAGGTTAGTTGATGCATATTAGAAGACGATGATTACTGAAGATGAGGGCATACCATGCACAGATCAGAGCAGACCCTCTCACTGCAGCATTTCCGTGGCCGTCAATCACAGGAACATTGCTAGCCAAGCAAAGACTGAAAGACCAAATAAAAAAACAGAAATCAGCAACACAATACTCCTTCATAGAGGTATTCCCGACTTGTATGGCACAATTTCCAAGAAAAGGTATGATGGGCTTTAGTAGAACGGGTGGTCATACAAGTTTTTGTTGGGCACGAACTCATAGAGAACAACAGTATGTGTACTTGTACGGCACAATCTCCAAGAAAGGGTACGATGAGCTTTAGTAGAACGGGTGGTCATATAAGTTTTTGTTGGGCACGAACTCATAGAGAACAACAGTATGTGTTTGGCTTCTTCTGAATCCAAGAACACCCATGAATTAAACTCCAGCCAGCCACTGGATATGATTCTTTTCAAGAAAAGGAAACTCAAATAAGCATGCTTATGAATGGACACAGCACAACACTCTAATATTTCCATCCTCTATATCCATATGCAAATGGAGCAACATAAACTTGCAAAAAAGAACAATGACATGCAGGTTTAAATTCCCCTCTGTAAATTAGTCAGCAACGTGCCCCCTCTCCATGGATTTCAGGATTTCTGAAACTGGCTGGATTTGGAAGAACAGTTACTATCCCCTCTTCCGCTGAACAGAACTATGCTAGCAGCAGTACAATCCCATTAACTAAATGTCTTCGGTTAAAAGTGATCAAAAGTCAGTAATGGTGTCAAGCGATAACTTGTTAACTTATTCAGTAAACACATGGCCACATAAATTCAGTAGAAACCCAAGCAAGGTCAATTCCTTGTCTATTTCATCCCTGCATATGCAAAGATCCGACGGAGCCAATTCTAACCAACACCAAAAGCAACCCCTTTGACAACAGCAATTCTAGGCATATAAATAAAAATATTTGTTTGAACAATATAGTCTGCTCAACACACCCTAAACATAGGAAACATTCTCAAGCACCACATCCTAACATATGAAATTGTAGGCGCATAAAAAGAAATATTACTGTTGGTTGTAGAGGGATATTTTGAGTGCACGTCAATGGATAATGTGTGTGACTTAATCCGGTGTCTCAGATACAAGCAACAGACTAACTACACTTGGTCAGTACATTCAGCACTTTCAGGTCTCATCTTTATGAACTGCAGAATACAAGCTTCATACGACTGCCAGTAACTTGGAGAATAAAAGAGAGACTGAAACCGCAAGCAGAAACTTGAATACCAAGAGCTACGAACTCAATATGAGGTCAATAGTGTTTGACAATCAATATCCATCACGAACTAAATATTGGAAAGCTAATTGAAAGGCATGGCCAAATCCCCATAATTTTTAGCAATGTTTTTGCAACAAAAAAATCTGGAACAAAGGATCCGCCATTGGAGCTGCTAAAGTAATCTAAATCATTTTGCATCTTAAATCACCAAAATGATGCACAAAACATGTGGTTGGAGCATGCAGATCCTTCGCGTGCGAAAGAGGAAAGGCCTGACACGACCTCGTCGTTGAGGGGCTCAAGCCATGTTGGCACCACCCCGACGGACCCCAGCGCCGCCGTCCAAGAGGAAGAGGTCCCGCTAGGTTCCTCTTCCTTGCGCTGGCTCCCGGTCGCCCGTGCTCGTCGCGAGAAGAAGGCAGCACATGCATGGAGGGAGAGGAGGAGGAGGCGTGGGCAAGCACATGGCACTAACCTCGGTGGTCGGATGCAGATGAGCGCAAGGCGAGGACGCACTCCGTCGGACGACCTTCTCCTTCTCGCCGTTTCGGAGGGCCCCTTGTTGTCGGCGATGGCCGCGATGGCAGGGCCTAGCCTGGGCCAAGCTGGGCGTGCCGGGTCGCCGGGCGGCGACGGCGGTTGGACGTGCCGGGTCGCCGTGCGGTGGCGGCCAGGTGCCCGGTCGCCGGGCGGAGATGGGGGGAGGCGGGCGGGCGTGGGTGCCGGGAGAGGGAGCGGTCGGGCGTTCACGCGGAGAGGCGAGGTGAAACGTCGGGCGACAACGGCAGCGAGGGGCGGCGGCGGCGGCGATGTCTGACGGGAGCGGGGCGGGATAGGGTTTCTGTGTCTCAAAGCTTAGCCAGTGCTAGCACTCTTAAGCAAAAGGACAGTAAAATAGCAGATGCCCCAGAGATTCTTCAACTAGATTGTTGCATAGAACACACTTGTAATCTGGAAGATCCATATTTTTTCTGCAAAGCAATTCCCTTGTGCTCAACCTATCCTTGAGAATTAGCCAACATAAGACTTTATGCTTGTTTTGACATGAACTATTCCACATCCAATTGAAGCCAGGATGTACTGTGACCATTCAGATGTTTGTAAGCCTTGGCTACTAAGAATTTTCCAGAGTTCCAAATGCATGACCATGCATCTGGCCCCACATTTAGAGTTAGCTGTTGGAGGTCACCTTGAATAAGTGACAATTGTGTGAAAGCTTGTTGTGATAGAGGTAAGTGAAAGAGATCCAATAGGTTGGTGCAAATTTTAGCCTGTACCAGGGAGGTTTTCTTTGACTTTGCAAAGGAAAAAAGCTCACGATATGCTTGCATTGGTACTTTATTCTCCCAGATATCCGACCACAGGTAGCAGAATTTAGCATCATTTAAGTTGACTCTTGATATTCCTTTGAACTTGTCAAGCAGCTTAATGATGTCCCTCCACCAGAAAGAGCTTTTTTTCTTGTGGTGGCAGTTTATCAGGTTCATAGTAGCTTTCCCAAATGAGTGACGCCCAAGGGATGTCCTCCTTGTTCAAGATTCTTCATTTTCAGTCCTTAAATTTATGACTCGCAGACCACCTTCTTCTTTTGATTTGCATATTGTAGTCCAAGCAGCTTTTGGTCTTTGGTTTGCATTAATGGCTACTCCTCTCCATAGACAAAGTTTCCTAAACTTATCAATTCGACTAATAACAGTGTCATGGATGGCAAAGGTGCTCATACAAAAGGATGGGAAGGCTAAGAAGACAGAGTTTGTCAATTGAAGTCTGCCAGCTTGGTTGAGAAAAGTTGAAGTGGCGGCCAATCTCCTTTCACATTTGTTCACTAATAGGGAAAAGTCAATCACCTTTGGTTTGGTTAAACTTAGTGGTAGACCTAGGTAGGTAAAAAACAGGCTACCCTTTTCACAGTTGAAAGTCCTTGCTAGGTGAAGAAGTTTGTCCTCTGAGATGTTTATTGGCACCATGATAGATTTTGAGTAATTCACTTTTAGGCTAGTAGATTCACCGCAGGAATGAAGAAGACCTTTCAGGGTGACAAGTTGTCTACTGCAAGCTTCCATGATAATTAAAGTGTCATCTGCATACTGGATTATGGAAAAGTCATCTGAGCATCTTAGAGGTAAAGGAAGTATAAGAAGATTAAGAGTCTTTGCTCTATTCAGAATATGAAGCAGTGGTCACCCCTCTGTTAATTTTTGTCAAGAGCCCGCTTTTAAGCTCTCAACAAAGTTTTTTTGTTTTCTTATTTTTTTTATTTTTCAATTTCTTTGATGAGAGCCACCTGCTCGGCTCTCGGCAGCGCTAAACCGTGCGCTTGGCAAAGAATAAATTATTATTATTCCATCGCGTCCACCTTCGTGTGGCACCATCGGGTCTCGTCTCCCATCGCATCCCAGCAACACGGGCTGTCCCGACTCTGGCGCTAGGCGTGCCACGGACTGCGTCGGCTCTGTGTGGCTTCCGTGACGACGAGCAGAGGCAGAGGGAGTTGGGGCTTCCGCCGCCATGACAAGCAAACAGAGTAGTAAAGTGCGACTAAAAATGTGGAAACGTTCTAGAATCGGATTCTATATCTCAAACACGCGTTCTATTTTTTTTTTATTCAAAGCAGGATGTGTTCCATCTCATGTACTAGTACATACTGATACTGGATGGCTGACTCGTAGGCACAACACGCCAAAAACACAACACACGCATCACTGCATCACGGACCGTTAACAAAGGAGAAGATTCTGTGGAGCATAGCCTTGGCCTTGTCACTGTCAGGCTTGGAGACATAGAAGACATGGCCCTCACCCTCCGTCTCCAGCAGCTCCACCGCTCCTTGTCCCTCGTCGACCCTCGCCTGAGCCACCGCGTCTGCGTACGCTCGGCCACGCCACCTAAGGAAGTCATGCTCGGCGGTGCACACCAGGAGCCGCTCGCACGCCATGGTGTCCAACGGCGGCGCGGCAGGAGCCGTCGGGTTCATCCGTGGGTCGTCCATGCCGTTGGTGCCTGGGCAGGCGAACAGCCAGAGCCGCGCCCCCATGGCGCGCGCCGCGGGGTGACGCGGCTCCCCGCCCACGGCCTCGGAGCCCCAGAACCAGGGATGGATCAGCACCGCGCCCTTCAACGACCTCCGCTGAGCCTGAGCGCTGACGCTGACCATGTCGGGGTGGACGGTCAGGTAGTGGCAGATGTTAGCGCCGGCGCTGTCCCCGGCCAAGAAGACGTCGCCGTACGTCGCGATCCAGGGGTCGGATGAGGAAAGCGTCCACTTGAGCGCCGCAAGGCAGTCGTCGTAGGCCGCGGGGAGCGGGTGCTCCGGCGCCAGGCGGTACTCGACGGAGACACCGAGGGCTGGGCAGCCGGCCGTGAGATTGTTGAGGAAACGGTGGCAGCCTGGGGACGCGGCTGACTCTGCCACGAAGCCGCCGCCGTGGACGTAGAAGATGACCGGGAGCTTATTATTATCGTCTGCGGTGGTATTGGTAACGCTGGGCGGGGGCAGGTAGAGGCGAACGGAATAGGAGCCTAGATGGACGTCCCTGGACTGGACGCCGGTGGCGGCGTCGAGGCCGGGCGGGACTGGCGGGACCACGAAGGGACGCTCGACGCGGCCGCTCTTGTAGACCCGGACGAGACCCAAGTCGTGGAGTACCTCATCGTCGGTGGCTGCAGCCTCGGTTGCAGCTGGGGCGGTGGTGTTGTCGTCGTCAGACGCCATGGGTCTGCGGCTCTGCGAAGGCTGAGCTTCCGAGATGAGATGAGATGGTTGGTTTCTGTGTTGGGACGTGGGTGATCGGCGAGGTACGGTGGTGTATATATATATATATATTTATTATCATGGATTCATGGCATCACCATCATCGGATGCGATGGCTTCTAGTAGTCGTAGATGGCGCAATCCGACCGGGCTTAGCGGTTACGTGGTGGAGGCGATGCACGAGAACACGACGCGAAGACGACACAAACAAATTGTAGTGTACTACGTGTGCCTCGCCGCTCGCCGTCGCCGCCCATGCTGACTTTGGTGAAGTCGATCATGACGATCGAACTGATTAATATTGAGCCCTGCCCTTGCTCGATCCATCAACTACTATACAGTACAATTCAGGAACCTTTTGGTTAAGCTTTTCAACCTATTTTTGTTTTTATAAAAGCCAAAAGCCAATCAAAAGACCCAAAATCCAAATGTGTTCTTGCCAAAAACAGCTTTCACTATAGTATAAACTCAGAAACACCTTCACCCCTGTTTCCGTTGGCTTTTGGGTCCTAATATTAGCCACTTGCCACAGATTACACAAGAAAATAAACGGTTCGTTCTTTTCTATTCCACCTCTCGTCCCTTCTTCTCCATCCGCCCGAGCTCCATCCCCAGCGAGCCCCTCAGCAAGCCCCTCCCCGGCGCGGCGCCCCTCCCCTCTGCGGCGTGCTCCTCCACGCGGCGGCGCTCCGGCGGTGAACCCACTCCCCCTCGTGGGGGGCACGGCAGCGCTCCGCTTCCCCGCGCGTGGCGCTCTGGCGAGCCCGCCTCCGCGCGGCAGCGCTCTGCTCCTCGGCGCATGGCGGCGCTCCGGCAAGCCCTGCTCCTCCATGCCGCAGCGCGCCCCCCACCCCCCCCCCCCCCCCCCCCCCCCCGCGGAGCTTGGCTCCCCGCTCCGGCGAGTAGAGCCCCTACCCGCGCTTTCCCCCGCCGTTCGTCAGGCCACTGCGCGAGCCCCTGCTCCCTGCTCTGCGCGCGGCCGGCGAGCTCCTCCCCGTGCGAGGCGTGCGGCCGGCGAGCCCCTCCCCCGCGCGAGACGTACGGCCGACGAGCTTCACCTGCGCGCGGTGACTCCCTCCGTTGCGTGCAAATGAAGAAGAGAGGGGAGTATGACAGGTGTGTAGTGAGAGTGGCCTTTTAAAAGCCAAGATTGGTCAACCAAAGGGGCTTTTGACTTTCTCGCAGCTATTTTTCTGAATGTCATAGCTACTTTTCCAAAAGAGGAAAATACACTGGCGGTCCCTGAATTTGGCACGAGGTGTCACTTAGGTCCCCAAACTTTGAAAGTGACATCTACGGGTCCCTAAACTTGACAGAGGGTGTCATCTAGGTCCCAAACTTTCAAAGTGGTCAATGCAAGTCCTTAAATTTGATAGAGGGTGTCATCCAGGTTCCAGTTACTGTAGCTATTTCGTTACAGAATTAAAAAAAGGAAAAACTAAATTCAGGGCACTGTATATATATTTCGTAAAATATTCTAAAAATTATATTTTTTTATTACGATCTCGAATAAAGATGATTTTTATATAAAAATTGTAGCGGATCTACAACTTTCTAGTTTTGGATTTTTAAATTTGAGATCGCGAAGACACTCAAAACAATTAAATACATTTTCAGCAGTATATTAATCGCGTACAATCATTTGTTGCCTTAGAAAAATCATATCTTTTTTATATGCTATAAGATGGAGATACTTTCCATATGAAAGATGTAGCGCTCGATGAAACTTATAACTTTCTAGTTTTGAGTTTTTTATTTAAAAGTATTTAAGATGCTAAAATTTTGAAAATATAAAACCACTATACATGAATTGAAATCAACATTTTAATTTTTTGCATTTTAACTTTTTTAAAGGTTATGATTTTAAATTTTTGCATTTTATACAACGCTCTTACAACGAGCGCTTGTAACTTTTTGCATTTTTTAATATTAAAACACTAATTTTATTTCATGCATAGTGGTTGCATTTTTATTTTTTTAGGATCTTAAAGACTTTAAATTAAAAAACTCAAAACTACAAAGTTACAGGTGTCAGAGCGCTACAACTTTCATATAGAAAGTATCTCCATATGATAGCGTATAAAAAAGATATAATTTTTCCAAGGCCATAAATGATTGTACCCGATTAATATACTATTTAAAATGTATTTAATTTTTTTTAAGTGTCTTAACGACCTCTAATTTAAAAATCCAAAACCAGAAAGTTATAGGTTTCATTGAGAGCTACAATTTTTATATAAAAATCATCTTCATCCAAGATCGTATTAAAAAGATATAATTTTTTTAGAATATTTAATGGAATATATATACAGTGCCCCGAATTTAGTTTTTCCTTTTTTTTAATTCTGTGCCGAAATAGCTACAGTAACTGGGACCTGGATGACACACTCTATCAAGTTTAGGGACCTGCAGTGACCACTTTGAAAGTTTGAGACCTATATGACACCCTCTGCCAAGTTTAGGGACCCGTAGATATCACTTTCAGAGTTCGGGTACCTAAGTGACACCTCGTGCCAACTTCAGGGACCGCCAATGTATTTTCCTCTTTCCAAAACAACAACCCAACCAAACGGACCCTCAACGGCTGGCTCTGACCGTATCATGACCACTCCTAGTTGCCTCCAACCAACAGGAGTAGTAAACTGTGACTAGACGTCTAGACTAGAATAAGGGTATGTTTGGTAACAACAACTTCATAAAGCTGTTGTGAGCTTCTTTTTTTTTTGTCAAACACCTATTTTTAAAACTCTCCCTCTCTCACATAGAGATGAAGTGGGATAAAGCTGTTTTACTAAACATTTTTTTAAATAGCTCACCTTCACCTAGAGAAGTTTCTCATAAAAAACAACTTTACTGGTAAAGTTAAGTCGTACCGAACAGGCCCGTAGTAGTGGTTATGCATGAGCTTTACAAAGCAGTTGAAGTTGTTTTGGACCAAACGACTCCCACACGCTCACCTTTAGGCCATGAGCCACGGAATTTCCGCTGAGAAAAATGAGGACGTACGAGAGAGAGAGGGGGAAGAGTTCCCGGTAAGAAGGTAGGTGGAACGAGGATCGTTTGTTGTTTTAAGATCTCAGTTCGTAAGGTGTATACCTTTTCGGAACGTGATCCTAAATATTTGAACGATATGTAAGGTGTATACCTTTTCGGAACGTGATCCTAAATATTTGAACGATATGTGGAACATAACTATGAAAAGAGAATTACAATCATGAGATACAAGGTGATTTATAAATTATTATTAGTAGGTACAAGATAATTATCGATGATATAAATGTTTATCATATAATTTTAGTTTTTTTAGAGGAATTTTAGATTAGATCCAATCTCTGAAGTGTTTGGGCTAATGGGCTGCAGGCCGCCAGGCCTCGCATAGGCTGCCGCCGCCCGCCGGCAGCCTCAAACACCCGGCTGCGTAGCTGGGCTTATCTCTAGACTCTAGTGCATGCCTAGCCCAAGCGTCGCGCCACAGTTAGCACCTGACCCTAGTGCCGCCGCTCTCTACAGCTCCTCTGCATCATTGGTCGCTTTGATGATCGATCGATCCGGTGCGTTTGGAAGTTGGAACGCGTCCTCGTAGCGACTCGTCCTTTGTACCGCAGCGACCCCGAACCACGATCAGGACGGTCGTCCCCGGAGGCGGAACGCGGCTTCGATCTGCGATCCCTGTGTCCACCATGGTCTGCTTTGCCCCCATGTTCCACTCGCGCGACGGTGTGTGTGTGTGTGTCTGTGCGCTAAAGCAGGGAGGAGTCGCGCCGCCGGGAACACACGAAACCGCAGAGGAGCAACGCCGTGACTGCACGGGGAGGGCTCAGTATTAGTGCGAAGAACAGGAGGTCTCACTACTGGAAACAACTTTGCCGAGTGCAGGCCGCACTCGGCAAAGGGCCCTTTCGACTCGGCAAAAGCTTTGCCGAGCGTCGGCAAAGCCCACTCGACACTGTTTTCGTCGGCAAAGAGCTCTTTGCCGAGTGTCAGGTCAGCACTCGGCAACAAAAACGGCGACCGTCAAATTGACGGATTTTTTGTTGAGCGCTGACGTGGCAGCCACTCGGTAAAGATTTTTTTTTTTGAAAATTCGTTGTCGGGTGCCACCTACCCTGCACTCGGCAAAAAAATATTTATTTTTTTAAAAAAATCTGATTTTTTTTCTTTTCCGTACAATCAACAATGCATTTATATATATATATAAAAACTTAGAGAAAATAGCTCTAGCTATCAACCATGTATATTAGTACTATTAGACACGCACACACACATAGAGAGAGATGTGCAATACAAGCAGATTTATGAAAATGCATACGAAAAGAGATGTATAATTCAAAGGCAAAAAGAAGAGGCAGCCAATCTGCATAATGGAAGGAGCATAAACCCCATGTGGAGGCAATTGCAAACATGGGATCCAAACATTAGTCCATTTTTCTCCCTGAGCACTTACAGATAGCACACACCACAATCTATTATTACATAATTACCTTAGATAAAAATTCTACATACATGCAATCTGAGCACTGCTTAGATTAAAAAAATGCAACTCCGCTCAAAGAGGCTCCCTTATGGGTCATTTTCTATGTGGTGTCCAGTAAAAACTTGCCCACTCACTTTAAGCAATATATGCTGCCATCTATAAGGAATTATTTTGATCAAGAAGAGTTTTCATCAGATGTAAAGCTGAAGGGAGGCCGTCGGTGATGTTTAGTCCGTATCAAGGAAATATGCATCAGATGCATTAGAAAAAGGTAGTCCAAAATTACCTCAGGTTTCCAACATCAAAACAAAGTGTTATGAGTTAAAATTTGGTGTATAGATAGGGAAGGTGGCAGTTAAGAAAGAACTGAACCACAGGTCTGCACTTGAGGAGTTCTGACATGCATGCATATAGAAATGGTGATCTTACAGAAAGATGAGTACAACATTAACTTACTGATGTTAGTTTAGGGTAGTGAGCATGCAGGTACATTATTGTAAAATAAAGGTCTATTTAATATAGTACATAGAACAGTGTTATTTTTTTAGCTTTCTAATACTCTATCATAAGGAGTGGTGACCCATCTTTTACTCTGTAGATGAGTTTGTGGATCTTTGGTACAGGATAGTAACATGAGTGGTGAATTCACAAGGTAGGACCATCTAAATATTTTCATGTATGTAAATCATCATCTATGCAATATAGCAATCTAGTTTATATGAAAAAAAAAATACAGGGAATATAGTGCCACAAGCAACCAGCAGGATCTGTCCTCTGTGGATACTACGTGCGCGAGCACATGAGAGGAGCAGACACAAAAAACTTGAAAAAACCTTCCAAGAAGAAAGCCAAGGCGACGACCATCAACGAAAAGACATTGTACATCATAGTTAAGGACGTGTGTCTTTTCCTCATCAAACATGTCATCTCAAGTGTAGGGAAATATCATGATTATGAGAGTGAATTAGCCAAGCCCAAGTACGAAGCGCTAACAGAGGTTTATAGTCTAAAACTTACTCGGAGCGGCTTTTAGAGGACATGTCCAAACTCTTGATGTATATACACATGTAACATTATGTGTGTAAGCGTGAGACTCGTGTATATAATGTGCCATACACTTGTAACTTTATTGCTAGCATGCAACTTTAAAGTAATACATGTATGTATGAGATATTTAAATTAGATGCTGCTATATTTAAACACCGATCAATAGGGTTTAGTAGTTTCAATAACAATATATATGTATATATTAAATAATATAAAAATATAAAATCTGAAAAGCATTTACACAGGCGGTTCACTAAGATAACCGCCTGTGAAAATGGATTTCTACAAGCGGTTCTCAAGCAACCGCCTGTAGAAAGTTCTCATTTGTACTGACCCCAGCGCAGGCGGAGCTCGGAAACGCATGTGAAAATAGGTTCTCAACCGCCTGTATAGTCAAGTTTTGTACTAGTGATAATAACGAGGCATGGTCTTTGGGTTGACAGCAGAGTGAAAATTTCTTGAGTATAAGCGGTCATGGAGCTTACTCCCGCTCCTTTATTGATACTTTTTGACATTAAGCGCATGTGTACTTCATATCAGCTAAATTAGTATAATCTAAATTCCAACAAAACGAACATAATCGAAAGGTTGAGAGGTAGAGCTTTCAGCACTTGTGTTTTCCTCTGGTAGACAGGCTCAAGCACTAGGATATATATAAATATACCCAGGTTTGTTTGACCATATACATATACACACACATTATAATTAGTACTAGGATCGAGTGCATGCACTTCAATTCCATTATTGCTGGCAACCTGCATGATTCGCACATATACACACACATTATAATTAGTACTAGGATCGAGTGCATGCACTTCAATTCCATTATTGCTGGCAACCTGCATGATTCGCAGCGGCCACCTCATCCTCATGCAGCTTGATTAACTAGCGGGTGCGGCGGATGCAAAACAGTAGCCCGCTTATTTCGATGGCCACGACCACAACCACGGCACCCACGCCTGCAGAGTGCACAGGAGAGCAAAATCCCTATCATCACACTGATGTCAGTTTCTAAGAGCATCTCCAACCACAACTCCTAGATCAAACTCCTATATTTTCGAGCATCTCCTGTCACAACTCCTAAATCAAACTCCTACATTTTCATTTGCTAGATGACCTACAAAATTTGAGGGTCAAATTCAAAGTCCAACTCTAGCCATAGTCCCTAATTTGGGGGGAGAGGAATAGGAGGACCTCTTTCCTAAAGACCTTAAACTAAACTTTGAGAGCCCTCCTAAAATGGGCCAAGTTGGAGGGGGAGATTTTTCAAGTTGCTAAAATTTGTCAAGTTGGATGTCAAAGTGTTGGAGTGATGATTTTTCTAGTTTTGTCAAAAAATAAAGGATAGCAAGTGGGTTTAGCAAACTGTTGGAGATGCTCTAAGGCGGGCGACACATCGCCGACTTCGACTTGGGTCCACTCGTCCGGCTTCTGGGTCCACCAAAAGGCTTGAAGGTTAAGGGGAAGGAAATTCATGGATCTGAGAGACCAATTGGTGGTTTTGAGAAGGCAACACGACAGAAAAAGAAAAACAAGAATGTCCCAATAGCTTCTGGTTCTGCAACGGAAGCAAACACACGACGGAAAAAGAAAGACAAGAATGACCCAAAGGCTAATGTACCTACAGTCGAAGTAGATAATGTAACATATGAGCAAGGACACTACACTGACCCGGTATGAGATTTTTGTTATTTTTAATACTATCCATATCTTCAATACTGATATTTAGTATTCCTTTTTCTTTGGTAAAGGGCCATTTAGGGATTAGTATGTACCAAAACCAAATACAGATACCAGGCTACTATCCACATGGAAATGCTTTTGTGCCTCCGCCTTTCAGTTCAATCTTTGAGACCCTAACCATGGTCAACATACAAAACAAGGAACAAGGAAATGTCACTCAGTTCAGTACAAATCCCTACGATGTGTTTGCCAATTTTAAGTGAAGGAAACCTAAATAGGCTTCTAAATGGATTAGAAAGCAGTACCAGAATCTGTGATTAGCATCCCCCTAGAAGAACGAATGAGTTCTGTACACTTTTCATGGAACTTTATGTATAAAACAATTTATCATAGCAAGGATCTAGACTCATGCTTTGTTAATTCCGTAAGTTTAATTTTATTATCAAGAAAAAATAGGGACCAGCACTAGACAACTAACCTTACAAAAAAAAATTCTGGGGAAGAGAAATACATCATGCCATGTTCGGCCAAGAGAGGTCCTGGACGCTAGACCATCACCTTCATGTTCAACAAATTTACGAGCTGCTGCCAAACATGGTGTGATGTCTAGTTTGATGGATCTGAAGAAGAAAGGTAGAATTGACCTTCTCACAGCACAAATCGAAAAACACAAACTTAAATCTAGATCCCCAATCCAAAATCGAGATCCTAGCCATCTAAATCAAAATAAGCAGCTAGAATCTAGGTTCCAGTAAATCTAATCAACTCGCCGCTATGAAGCTTGAGGTCGTTGATGCCCAAATCGAGTTTATCACCATGAGATTTGATGTTTCGTTCGATTGAAACTCATGCCATAGGCGAGCTGACTAGCTGCGAGGTGAGAGGCCGAGAGGGAAAAACAGGGGGAGATGGACTAGACGGACGACTCACAGCACGGCTGAAGCTTGTCCGAGCGGAGAGCCCAAGAGGCAAAAGCGGAAAGAGACGAACTAGACGGGCGGCTTCGTTTTCTCCTGGCGTGTGCGGGCGCCGGGCGGTGCGGACGGAGATGGAATGGATGGTGGACACCTGTACAGAGACACCAAAGGGAACACGCAAGCTTCAGCCGTGCTCGGACCAAGCCTTCGTGCCAGGTCATCCGACCACGGGCTGCATGGCCACAAGAGAGCCAGCCAATTTGGCTCACTCCAGCTTGTAAGGTAAGAGTGACTCTTGTTAGTAAGATAAAAAACAAATCTTGTCTCGCAACTGAATAGCCCCTATGTTTACCGTGACATTCAAGTAAAGTAAACCTTGTTTTCATCAAGTTCTCGAAAAGTTTAAGCAAAACAAGTTTTTGGTAAAAAATGAAAACAACAAGCTACTCCTACTAACCAATCATCATCTGTTTAATCTTGGTTAGATCTCGACGATGCGTAAGCGAAGCTTCGGCGTCACTCGTTTGACCAAACACCTGTCGCGTCGTTTTCTGCTCGTTCGCGCTTTGTTTACCCAGCAGCGTCCAGTTTGTATCAGCATCGTTCAACCACCGTTTGATAGAAGACGTGCGATGTATCTTTCTCCTTTTCCTTCCTGCTTTTTTTTTTCTTCTTGAATCAATCGGTGTTTTTGTTAATGGCATGCACCGTACCGGCACATCTATGGAACGATATTATGCGAAGTTGGCCGCATTTCTCGTTAAGGGGGTGTTTAGATCCAAAACCAAAATGCAAAATGACACTGTAGTATTTTTGTTTGTATTTAGTAATTATTGTCTAATATAAAGTAACTAGGCTCAAAAGATTCGTCTCCCCAATTTCAGATGAACTGTACAATTAATTATTATTTTAATTTATATTTAATCCTCCATGCATGCGTCCAAAGATTCGATGTGATGGAGAATCTTGAAATATTTTGGATTTTGGGGTGGATCTAAACACCCCCTAAGAAAACAACAGTTATGTCGGAAGCTGTCGCGCAGTCTGTCGACATTTTCCAGCCACTGGAACAAAGAAAAAATAGCACAAATACTGGTACCCTAACATGCTCGGCACTCACAGAGTCACCGGTCAGAGCCGGTCACCTTGAACACCCAAACCAACGGCGGATGAGCAACTCCTGCAGTCATGTCCTGCTAGTCAGGCCCTCTGCACGGCCATCGTCTAATGGCGTACGTGACGCGGAGCGGCAGCGTGAAGCAACCCACCGCGTCACGCCATGCCTGGCCACGCGTTCGCAGCTCTGCCGATCGACTCGCCGCGTGCTGGAGCGGTGGCTACAGCGCGTCCCGATCGAAATCATCATGTGCTCTGCCCGCGCACGGGAAATGCCAAATGTCCCCGTCCTCCTGATCCTTTGCGGCTTTGCCCCGCCTGATCCGTGTGCCCCATCCCATGTGCAGCATCAGACATCGAGCCGTCTGTCCATCCAACCGGCGCAGCGCTCTCCAGACCCAAGCAACCCCACCGCCCCCACACTGGGCGACGCGCAGCGCAGTGGCTCTGCGTGCCGTTGGGGGCAGGTGGAGACTTCACGTCCCCGCTTCCGCCCACCCGTCTCCGTCCCCCGACCGACACGCGCACACGTAAACTGAACCCCCCCTATCGCACTGCGGTAGCGGTAGCGGTAGCGGTGCGGCCTTCACAGACAAGCCTCCCCCGGCTCCTCCCTCCTCGCAAGTCAACCGCCTTTCCACCTCCTCGCCCTCGCCGTCGCCGTCGTCCCGTAGTGGCGTGCGTGACGCCTAGTCGACCCCGCGCCTCCTATATAGAGAGCGAGCCGTGCGAGGTCTCTGCACCTGCACGCAGCAGCTCTCTGACCGACCATGGCGGATCACCAGCGGCAGCGGATCCACCCCGTGGACCTGGAGGCGGGCAATCGGCCGACGGCGCCACTGGTACCCGGAAGCTCGTTCCGGTCAGACAAGGGCGACCCAGCGCGGAGCGCGAACCACCACCACCAACAACAAGCCTACGTCCCGGGTCCCCTGCCACCGCCACCACGCCGCGTCGCGCCACAGGCACCGCTTCCGCCGCCGAAGCGGCGGGGCGGCCGAGGCAGCTGCTGCTGCCGGTTCCTCTGCTGCGTGGTGATCACGGCGGTGGTGCTAGCGGTGCTGGCCGCGGCGGCGGCGGGCGCGCTGTACCTAACGCTAGACCCCAAGGCGCCGCGGTACTCGGTGGACCGCCTCGCCGTGTCGGCGTTCCAGGTGGACCCGACGACGCTGGCGGCGATGGCGCGGTTCGACGTGACGGTGACGGCGGCGAACCCGAACTCACGCATCGGCATCCACTACGAGCCCGGGTCTAGCCTCGGCGTGTGGTACCAGTCGTACCGCCTGGCGCGCGGCGCGCTGCCGGCATTCTACCAGGGCCACCGTAACACCACCGTGCTGCAGCTGGCTATGGCCGGGGAGGTGCAGCTCAGCGCCGCTGTCGTTGTCGGGATGCAGGACGCGCAGCGGACCGGCGCCGTGCCGCTCGTGTTCCGCGCTGATGTCCCCGTGCGCGTCCAGGTTGGAACTGTCAAGCTGTGGAAGGTCACGTCCAGTGTAAGATGTGACCTCGTTGTCGATAGGCTCATGGACGTCAGTAGTCCTATCAAGATCAAGGCCAGCAACTGCAAGTTCAGCTTCAAGCTGTGATTCATGTTTGATGCATTCCTTCGTCGTTGCGTTGGATTCTTTTGATTGGCAGAGTGCTGTAGTCGTCTTTGCACACAGGTGCAGACGTGCAGTGCACTCGCGCCGACCTCGTCAGTGTTCATCCCGGCCGGCCGTGTACAGATGGTAGTATGTTGTTATTTCTGTTAGAGAGGAATAATTTGCATGACTATATTTTTTTTATATAATTCTAGCGTTACTTGTATCACCACGCAATTGACAAAGCCACGGTTCTACTACCATTACTCAACAGGAGAGAGAACAACGGAGCAGAAATGACAGTGTTTTACTACAGGTAGCTTGAGAATGGTATGACCAGGAAGGATGCAAATGCGTCATTAGCCAAAGGAGATCTTTAGGTCCTGAATACTGACACATTGTCATTTGCAAGTGCACCAATGCTCTACCTAAAAGTGATGGTGAAGTAGAGAAAGGGAACTAAAGTTAAGTGATTCAGTGATTCCTGCCAACTAGTATCATGTAGATATGTGCTTCAAAGTCAACACAGTTCACCTGCCCCAAGTCGTCTCCAGCAAGACTACCAAAGTCAGGCCCGTTTAGATGGAACCCAAAAACCAAAAATTTTCAAGATTCCTCGTCACGTCGAATCTTGCGGCACATGTATGAAATACTAAACGTAGACGAAAAAAAAAACTAATTACATAGTTGATCGAGAAATTGCGAGACGAAACTTTCAAACCTAATTAGTCCATAATTAAACAATTTTTACCAAATAACAACGAAAGTGCTACAGTAGCCAAAAGCCAAAAAATTTTGGATCTAAACGCGCCCTCAGTATAATTGATTGATCGAGATGGACAGATGGTACTACATAGCCACAATGTTTTATGGATCCGTGCATGTTCTTGCTAATATTATTATGTTGAAGAAGCCGCCATCAAGTCGAAATGCAGCCTCCCGGCCTGCCCCAGTTCCTAGGTGGTCAACCCAGGACGTCAGTAACATCAACTGAACAAGGATGCCCACCGAAGCAATGTGCCAATGTGGTTGGTTTCGTTTATATGCCGTGATTAGGTGAATTTGCTGGTGGTGGTAAGGAATATATTGGGATGAATCGTCTGTAATACCTCTGGATCTTGGACCGTGTTTGCTTGCCTGGTACTGCACTTGTTAAACAGCTTTTAACTTTGGTTCTTCATGGAAGACGAATGTGGAACCAAACAGTGCGCAGGCAGCCCTGATTCATACAGGTTGTCTACGTCCAAACAAACAAACACGTTCTAGGAGATCCCAAATTATGGTCTAAAGTTGAAGAGCGCATGTATCTTTATTTGGGGACGCATTTGTCTTCACGCTTGCATCGTACGTCATGTTCTATCGTCTTCGTTTAATTTTGGATTTCTGTCTAGCTAAAAATCGAGAGGATAATAGCACTTTAGAATGCGCACAAGCTATAGAAATGTTTAAAGTCAAATATACAAGTAATTTTTATTTTGGATAAATATTTAAATGATTATTTAGATAATGTGTCTCTATCTTTATCTATACCTAATAATAAATTAGCAAATTTTTTTTGTATTTCTTCCCTAACTAACTCTGTAAATGCATATGTTTCTATTTATTTGTCACTACAACCTTCCTATTTTTATATAGAGAGATTGGACATAAGTATAGTTAAGAATGCTATTCTAATTCAAATAGAATACCTCCCAGTAAGGGCCAGCTCAACTTCATTAGCGAAGCTGTTTTGAAAAACTACTTCACCGATGAAGCTATTTTGAAAAATAGGTGTTTTGCCAAAAAAAAACAGCTCACAAAAGCTCGTTATTGTGAGCTATACCAAATAGGCTCTAAGAAGAACAAGATTCTAATCTTAATCTAAATCCAAATAGTAAAAAAGAATAGCAATAGTCTCCGTTACAGACTTCACAAGGAATGACACATATTATAGAGAAGAATAGAAATAAAAAAAATAACAATGGTCTCCTCTTATCCGAGACTTTGTAAAGATCATATATTTAGCTTGGAAACTAACAATATAATGAGTTGATGATGAAAAAAATAGGTTACAAGAGATATAGAAAAAAAAACGTAAAATATGAATAAATATCCGCGTTTTTAATTAACGTTCGTTTTTTCACGTTGCAATGCATGGACACGTTCGCTAGTTCGAATAAAACACTAGTTAGAATTATTTTACATCCATACAACAATTGTCTACTCCACAGTTATGACCTTAAATATGCCCACACCAGAATGTACACCGAGAAATACACAATCCTAAAAACATAAGCACCAGATTAAGGCTCTGTTTGGTACAACTTATAAGTTGCTTATGACCAAAATAAGCTGAAATGAATAGTCAAATACAACGCTTTTCAGTAGCTTATTCTGGCCACGCTTATTCCCACAGCTCTTATTTGTACTAAAAAATAGAAGCTGCCTCAGACCAGTTTCAGACCAGTTTATTTTGACAGCTGCTTTTACCCTATTTGTGCAGCTTATCTGTACCAAACAGGGCCTAACTCTCCTGCATATTCTCTCCATACTCAACCATATATATTAGACGTAACGAATAAAACGGACGAGATGAATCCCGTTTTGTCCACAACCATATATCATTTTCTTTGGAACGTCCTGGCTGCACGAGTGGTCAGTGTAGCTTCAGCACCTCCCCCTCAGGGTGATTAGAGTTCGAGTCCCAAGCTGACCCAAGGGACTCACTCTTTGTGGCTTCGGCCACGGTTACAGAGAGAAAAACAATTTTTCATCCGCCCCACATCCAAAACATAGGTCTATAGCTACGGTGGCAGAGCCAGAAATTTAACATAAGGGGGGCCGGCCGAAAACAACTAGCTCGTAAAATGTGAGCACATGACATATTATTAGACTGATTAAATTTTGCTTAAGTCAATGCTTGTAGAAAATATTAATAATAACATTTAAATATAAGAAAATACATCCAATGATACTAATTATGTACTACAAATGTTGATATTTTTCTATATATTTGGTTAAAGTTCAAAATATTTGACTATTAATAATTGAGAATGGTCATTTAGTAAGAGTAGGAGATATTAATAAGTATAAATGACAATAGTTTTATTATTTTTTTTGTTAATACAAATAAAAGTTATAAATTATACTAGTATTTTTTTTGTTTTGAAATGTTAGGGGGGGCACGGCCCCTGCCGGCCCCTCCTTGGCTCCGCCACTGACCGGGCGCACCGTGGAGGCACAGGTCGTGGACGAGAGTGCAACTCCCAGCTGCAGAAACAATGCACATGCAAAGGTCAGGGCCGGCTCTATAAATTTCTTGGCCCTTGGGCTATACAAAACCAAGGGCCCTTTAAATTAATTTTTTCCCACTTCTAACATGACAAATCATAGTATGAGAGGTAAATAGAAGCACGTACATAGTTCCTAACACATAAGTTTATATAATATATAGAAGAAAGTAAACTAGTATGATAACCTTAAATAAGAAAATAATGCTTCAGGGCTTGCTGAAAAAATGTTTTTGGGCATTTTTTTAATGCAAAATTAGATCCTTGTAACTGCTGGTATTACCATACAAGTAGATGAGAGATCAGAAATAGATAGATCATAAATTCAGACTTTAGAAGTTCAAATTGTGGATACCTATACGTGAGTACGTGACAATTTCGGGAGTGTATGAAAGTCGCCGCGCGCCACTCGCTGTGATCGATGCTGATCTGCAGGACTCCAAGGAGGAGGCGACAACAGAGGACGATGAACGCCCATAGAAAAGAACTGACGCGGCGGCGGCGGCGACGTCGTTCAGTACGTGCAAGATTGTGCAACTATGCAAGAACCCTAGTGCTCATACTCCTTTTTCTATGGGCTTACTAGCTTATATCGTGTGGGCCTTATTGGTTTGTTAGTATGGACTAATATACAATTATTATTTAATATACATCACTAGTAAAAAAACATTTTTAGAGGCGGTGGTAGAAACATTAGTACAGGCGGCCAAGTCCACCGCCTGTACTGGGGGTCAGTACTAATCGGCCCACAGTACAGGTGGCGGGCTGTGAGCCGCCTGTCCGCCTGTGTAAATAGTTATTTACACAGGTGGCTCACTTTGTCAGCCGCCTGTGAAAACCTATTTTTCACAGACGGCTCACTCTGTGTGCCGCCTGTGTAATTATTTTTTTTTATTTCAAATTTTAATGTTTGCCTCCACTCCACACTGTACTATATTTGTCACATTATATATATATATATATATATATATATATATATATATATATATATATATATATAAGATATGCAAACATGAACCATAAAATTGCATCATACATACAACACATATAAATATTACAGATGTGTCCACACGAAATCAAACATCAAGCATAAAATTACATATAATACACGTCATTTCAAGTTATGAATTCAACCATTTGGTGTTTACATGTCATTTTGTTTCAAGTTTAGACCTGCTAGGTCTGTCAGCGCTCTAAATCCTTCACTTGCTAAATCACCGGCTTCATCAAAATATACTCCGGTACTTGGAATTATTTCTCTCATAATAAAACCGCACAAGTCTGCTACTATATTTTCCATAGTTTTTGGAGTGAATGACACGTCCTTTCCTTTGCTTCTCGGCTGGAAACAAAGTTTAAAAACATCATTGACACATGTCCAATATTAATATTTTCAACTTTAATGAGAAAACTTCATACATAGATATTTTTTACCATATTTTTGTCCCTGACGTATCGTCCCCGCTGCCTTATGAACTCACACACATAGTATCCACAGTAGACCGATCCAGGTGGCTGCTTGTGGCACTATGTAATTAATGAGCAAAATATTAAACTAAAATTGTCATGCCTTGTGTATTATTTATATGATGATATGTGTTCGGACAACTTACCGGATAATGGTGTTGTATCGTCAATGGCACACTAGGATCTCAGCGGGCGGCGTCGACCTGGTACTTTTTGCTTCTTATAAAACCGCCATGCCCTGTAGATATCGAATATAAAACACTATAGTTATTTAGAAACTCTAATTCATATAAGTACGGATGTGGTTGCATGTTGGCTCACCTTTCTAAATGAATCAGGAATGTTTGATACGACTGAGGAGGACAATGTAAGGAGTCTAGGACAAGCACCTTCCCTTCGAATGGATATATATAAAAAACAATCCAATGGTCACTGCACGAATAAACGAGTGAGCGACATATGTACTTAGGGTTAACACGATAATTTGAAGTACGTATACGAGGTCACGCTTACCCAAAGTTGTAGGGTGCCAATATAAAATCCCTGTACTTATATCTCAGCATTGCTCTACCGAGATAGCGGGCATATGTGTCCTCGTATTTTCGTTGCAATTCCTTTACAGCTTCTGCAACTTGTTCTGGTGTTTTGTCCTTCTCTATCTTTGCTCTATCTTCATTTGTAAGTATAAATTTGTGCATATTTTCTTGTAACCTGATTGGACTCAGGTAATCGACCATCGTGCTTGTAGTTAACGATCTCTGCTCGTGGTCTTGCAAACTACATACAACATCCACATATTAGAGTTTATCACATTCCAAATTTAATAATAACAATGTGTGTGCATGAGTGATACTTACAGGCACCAGATTGTAATGAGTTGGACGTCAAGTTTTCTATAGTTCAACAACAGGTGCATGTCCTCGAAGATAACAAATGCCTCGCTTTTATCCTTCTCAGTAGCAAACACGTCTGCTGGTATGTTAACACTAACTGCATACAGGCCAGCATTCACTGCTCTCATGTACCAGTCATGAAACCTTTTTATCGTCCATGGACCATTTTCAAGCACCGTCCATTGCAGCATAGGCCTTCCGGGCATGTAGTTACTGGGGACATTGACATAATCATCAACCGTTGGCTTTCTTATATCCTTAAGGGTCAATGGTGTATTTGACGGTGGTTCGACATGAACATCGCCACTTGGGGCTTCCTTTGTTGGTGGAACAGCTTCAGTTGCTTGGCCGGCGGCTTCCTTATTCTGTGGCGGTTCGAGCTCAACGACTCGTGCCGTCCGCTGCTTTCCAATCCCTTTCAGAAATAGAACTGTGCCTGCTGCTTTTCCCTTTTTTGGCTCATAGGGAGAAACCAATTTTGGAATTGGAAATTTCTTTGCCTTCTTGGAGGCCGGTGCTTGTGGGGGAGTTTGCTCTGCTTCCTTATGCTTTGGTGGTGGCGGGGGAGTTTGCTCTACCTCCTTCTCTGGTGTTGTGTTCTTCTTGGCTGGCGGAGTCTGCTGCTCATGCATGTTCGTGGTCAGCCCCTCGAGCTCATCCAGCGAGAATGACATATCATGTATTGGGGATGACGACGGTGGCTCATAAATATACGGGGATGCTGGGGATATGGCATTGGACCCTCCACATTGATGTTACTTGCAGTGTTGTCAGTTGTCCGCATATAAGGTGTAGAACTACCCTCACCATGTTTTGTCCAAATCAAGTAGTCCTCCACAAATCCTCTGCAAACCAGATGAGAAGTGATTGCTTCCACATTGTCAAATACCACAATATTTTTACAGTCTGCGCATGGACAACATATGTGCTTCGCCTTTGTTCTCTGAGCATGTATCTTCACGGCATCAATAAATTTTTGGACCTCCACTACATAAGATGGGTCTAATCTTATGGATGTACAACTTATCAAGATTAGACCCATCTTATGTAGTGGAGGTCCAAAAATTTATTGATGTCGTGAAGATACATGCTCAGAGAATAAAGGCGAAGCACATATGTTGTCCATGCGTAGACTGTAAAAATATTGTGGTATTTGACAATGTGGAAGCAATCACTTCTCATCTGGTTTGCAGAGGATTTGTGGAGGACTACTTGATTTGGACAAAACATGGTGAGGGTAGTTCTACACCTTATATGCGGACAACTGACAACACTGTAAGTAACATCAATGTGGAGGATCCAATGCCATATTCAAACCTCAGGCCTAACTCAACCCAAAAGACTAGCCTGATAGGTGAGGGCTGCCCCCGCCTTATATGTTGTGCTCCCCCACCATCAATTACCGATGTGGGACTAAACCGTGCTCCCCCACCATCAATTACCGATGTGGGACTAAACCCAACAATCTCCCCCGTCACACATCGGACCCAACTCTTCCATCACACTACACCATGTGATCTCCGAAGACGTTATCCAGGCCTCGAGTCCAACGCTCATCACACAACCCGTGTGACCTCCAAGCGTTAACGGGCTCCCCCGTCACATGTGACCCCTGAGATTTTCTAGGTTTTCTGACCATCGACTCTGATACCACTTGTTAGGGTGCGCAGCGAAATTCGGCCCAACTCGCTATACCCACGAGCCAGCGCCCCTCGGGGCCAGGTCCATCGGAGCCCACAACGGAATTCGGCCCAACTCGCTATACCCACGAGCCAGCGCCCCTCGGGGCCAGGTCCACCGGAGCCCACAACATATCTAAGCCTCAGGCCTAACTCAACCCAAAAGACTAGCCTGATAGGTGAGGGCTGCCCCCGCCTTATATGTTGTGCTCCCCCACCATTAATTACCGATGTGGGACTAAACCCAACAGTATTGTTTGGTTCTCTTGTATAAGCTAAACCTGTATAGAAAATTTCTTGTTTGGTTTCCTGGCTACAGGCTTGTATAGTCAATCTGACGGTAAGCCAAGCCAGACCTCGTGACTCGCGACCGCTAAGCCAAGCCAAGCTTGCTGGAAATGCTCCCTCCCCTCATTTCTGCTAAGCCAGGCTAAGACCCTCTTTTTGGCTTACTGGAGCCTGACTACGTGCCTTTATAGGCAACCAAACAAGCTCAAACGGCATAACTAGAGCTTGACCAATGGGTAAGCCAGGCAACCAAACACACTATATGTGCAGCTGCAGCTGCTGCCAATAAGCCAAGCCAAACACTGCCAGGCTTAAGTTTTCATTTGAATTTCGACAATGTATTATGGCTCACATTGGTCGAGTGTCATATACATCGATTTTTATAAACACACGCGACCTACTAGGAGTTCCAAACATATCATGTCTCACAATATTTTACTAGAAGTTCCTCACATTGGAGGCGCTTGAGAGTCTCCCAATCTCTTCTTTGCGTGTGTACAGACGCGCACACGTGTGTATGGTGATGTGAGTGTGGAGTGTGTGGATTGTGTGTGTCCAAAATTGTACCGGATCAAAAAAAATTCCTCACATAGCATGTGCCTCACAATATTTTTTCTATTTTCTATTTTCTATCCTCTGTTTTCTATTTTCTATTTTACTGTAGCTAATAAATTTGTTGTCGAATTGCAAAGAGTAGACGTAGAACAGCGTCTGCCAGCTGCACCACGCACGTCGCTGCTCGTTCGTATTTTTCTGATCGGCGGTGGCGGTGACGTTGAGCGATATCCGATATAATAATATGAGAATGTTATGCTCGCTATGGAGTAGTACTAGTCGAATCGCAGATACCAAAGCAGAGCTCCAAAAAAACTCTGGCACTCTGACAGCGTCTGTTCATAGCCAGCGATCCGCACGTCACAGCAGCGAGAGCAAGAATAGTCAACGCACTAATGGCGGCTGCATCGTCGCTAGCGGCGGGCTACGGCTCCGACGGCGTGTACCGCTCGCCGCGCCCGGCGGCGCCCATCGCCTCCGACCCGGGCCTCTCCCTCGCGGACCTCATCCTGCGCCGCGCCGCGGCGTGTCCCTCCGCGCCGGCGCTCGTGGACGCCGCGACTGGCCGCGTCCTCACCTTCGGGGCGCTCCGGTCCGCGGTGCTCGTCACGGCCGCCGCGCTCTCCTCCCGCGCGGGCGTCCGCCGCGGCGACGCCGTGCTGCTCCTCGCGCCCAACTGCGTGCTCTACCCGGTCTGCTTCCTCGCCGTCACCACGCTCGGCGCCGTCGCGACCACGGCTAACCCGCTCTACACCCCGCGGGAGATCGCCAAGCAGGCCGCCGACGCCCGCGCCAAGCTCGTCGTCACCGTCTCCGGCCTCCTGCCCAGCATCGCCGGCCTCCGCCTCCCCACCATCCTCCTCGACGGCGACGGCGACGGTGTCTCCGCGCCTTCGGACTACCCCAGCGGTAACGTCACTCTCTACTCGGACCTCGTCGCCGGGGTGCAGGAGGCGGAGTACAGCCGCCCGCCGGTCGGGCAGAGCGACACGGCGGCGCTGTTCTACTCGTCGGGCACGACCGGGGAGAGCAAGGGCGTCGTGCTCACGCACCGCAACTTCATCGCGGCGGCGACGATGGTGACGTCGGACCAGGACGACCACGAGGAAGGCCGCAACGTGTTCCTCTGCTTCCTGCCCATGTTCCACATCTTCGGCATGTCCGTGGTCACCCTCGGCCAGCTGCAGCGCGGCAACACCATCGTCGTCATGGCCCGGTTCGACGTCGACGCCGTGCTGGCCGCCGTCGAGCGGCACCGCGTCACGTACCTCTTCTGTGCGCCGCCGGCGGTGATCGAGCTCGCCAAGCACGGTGGGGTCGGCAGGTACGACCTCTCCTCGCTCAGATTCATCGGCTCTGGCGCCGCGCCGCTTGGCAAGGACGTCATGGTGGTTATGGCTGGCAAATTCCCCGGTGCCGAAATTGTCCAGGTGGGTTAGCGTGGAATGGTGCAACATTAATTTAATGCTTAAGCAGATACTCCCTCCGTATTAGAAATAGAAGACCTTTTAGACAAAGTTTGAGTCAAACATTGAGAATATAAATCATTTATAACTTTTAAATTGTTGAGTTTACAAATGTAAAAATTATATGAATAAATTTGTCTTGAAAAACATTTTCATAAAAGTATACATATATCACTTTTCCATAAATATTTTTATAAAAACAAACGGTCAAAGTTGTGTTTTGGAGACCGTGTCGCTGTCCTAAACGTCTTCTATTTCCGATACGGAGAGAGTATGAGTACTCGTATGTGATGATTTTTCTTCCATTAATTATGAGATTATTGCACACCATGATCCTTAGCATTAGAGCATCTCCAACGGTGGCTTGTTTGCTTGGCTGTTAAGCCGGTTGATGCTGTTTTTGTTGTTTTTTGTGAGAGAAGCCAAACGAACCGTTTGCAAATGGGTTTGACATTCTTGTTTTTGCAAAAAAGTCTAAAAATCTCCTATCTAACGGGTTGTCAAATGAGCTTGACATTTTTGTTAACTTACAAATATCATGTGATATTTGGCATATATGCCAAACTGCAGTCCGCTTGGCAATCGTCCCCGCGCGCTACTCTCGTGGGATATTCCCCCCTCGCACATACAATTTTTAGTTTTGCCAAGTGAATAATGGAAAACCGTTGAAGATTGACCCTTTTTACCTTTGCCATATTCATTTGAAACTTGGTAAATTTCTAATTTTACCAAACAAAAAATGCAAAACCATTGAAGATGCTCAGAACCGTTGACACCGTAGCCTGTGCACATGGTCCCACGAGCTCACATCCTAGCAAGTGCACTACATGGTAATTATGAGAACCGTTGACACCGTAGCCTGTGCACATGGTCCCACGAGCTCACATCCTAGCAAGTGCACTACATGGTTGTTTTTGGCCCGAAATTTGAACACGTTTGATTGCTGTTTTTTTTTTGGCCTAAAATGTATTTATAGCATTCGAAGTTTGTCTTGTAATAAATGTATACTTCTAGATATAGTCCTCCTAATGGTAGTAGTTTTTTCCCCTACTTTCAAAGTGCAATGGTTATATGTTGAAATAGATTTTGAGATGGATAAATATGTAATTTCCATATAGCATTGATGTTCTCAAGAATTCTAGAAATGCACTTATTTAGAGAGAGAGAGAGAGAGAGAGAGAGAGAGAGAGAGAGAGAGAGAGAGAGAGAGACGCTAATTTGGAACTGATTAGGCTCAATATGGCGTATTTTGACATGCTAATTTGGAACTGATGCAATCTAGGAATACCATCTAGCAATTGAAGGGTGCGCTCACCTGTGATTGTAAAGAACAATGGTAACATTGATCTGCCATGCTAATGAGCTGCATAAGCCCTGTATTTAGAATTCTGACAGGTTTAGGTGATTATTACTAAAACAGCACAATGATAACTGTGTTGAACATGTAGTATTTGTTGGAGTGCATCCTGTTTTATCTTTAGAGATCAGGCATACACTCCCTATATGCTGTTGAAAATGCTGGAAAATGTTTACTTTTTTTTGCAAGGAACAAAAAGATTACTTGTGTTTTGCTGGCATTCTTTTGTGTCAAGTCATGATGACAATGATGCCACCTATAAACTCAGGGGTGCTCCTCTTGCAGGGTTATGGTATGACTGAAACCTGCGGGATAATATCCCTGGAGTACGTGCAAAAGGGCCATGCCCGTCAGTTTGGTTCAACTGGAGCACTTGTCACAGGAGTTGAAGCAAAGGTTGTTGATCCAAAGACAATGAAGCATCTGCCTCCGACCCAACTAGGAGAAATCTGTGTTCGAGGACCAAACATAATGGAAGGTAAATTTGAATTGTGGTCTGCGTAAATTTAAACCTGTCAGTTATGATATGGATTGCCATAACATCTATGATCAGAAGGGGAGCTGTATTCACTAAATATAAGACATCAATTTCTTGGTCAACTATTTACAAATTAAAATACCGAGCTCACTCAAATGATATTGTAGTGAAACCGCATAAGTTGTCAGTAGTATTTTTTTCGGCATGACAATTGTTTATCAAAATTAGGATATGCCAATTGCTCATGACTGGCATGATTTGAAAGGAAAAGGCAACTAGTGTTTTATATCAAGATGCTCCATCTATTTGATATGTACAGCCATGTGCTATACCACCTATAAAGGTCCCTGTCATGTGCTATGTGCATATCTACAATGTTTCTGACTGACAACAGGCCCAAACGTCTGCCAAAACTTCTCTTTATACTTATTTAATTGGGGAAATTGTTAATAGGTTATTTCAACAATGTGCAAGCTACTGAGTTTACAATCAAGAATGGGTGGTTGCATACTGGTGATCTTGGATACTTTGATGAAAGAGGCCAGCTTCATGTTGTCGATAGACTTAAAGAGCTGATTAAGTACAAAGGCTTCCAGGTAAAGAATTTCTTTTTCCTGAAAATTATTTTCAGTTTTAGAAACATCTTTGTTATAATCATGAGGGAAAATTAGTTCCCCCCTGGTACCAGATTGGGGCCCTTTCTTGAACTTATATCTGTTCTTCTAGTGGTGTTTGCTATGTAACTTTGCAAGCATTGTTGAAATGTGGTGCAAATAGAATATTTACACAAGATAGCACAAAATCTTGATAATATTCTTTACTCTAGTGGTCAAAGTCGCAAGAGTTTGATTGCGCACTAACATAGATATGACATCCTTCTGGAAACAAAGAAGGTAGACATTTGCATATTTGTAACTAACAGAAATTTTCAAGTGAAACAGAATGTCCGTAGGCCCATTTTTTCAGTAGGAACTTTATATCTTTCTTTATTTACTGCCAGATTGCTCCTGCTGAGCTTGAAGGATTGCTTTTGTCTCATCCAGAAATTCTTGATGCTGCTGTTATCCCGTAAGCTGAACAACTTAGATTCTAGTTTTTGTAGCTTCTCATAAGAATAAAAATATCTTCAATTATTTTGTTTTCTTGTCTCTTATCTTGGAAATCTACTTTCTCCAAGGTATCCTGATCCTGTAGCAGGGGAAGTTCCTATTGCCTATGTTGTACGACCACCAAAGAGTTCACTGGCTGAAGTTGATGTCCAGAAATTTATTGAGAAGCAGGTGATGTTGGCTAGAAACCAAGCTCAGTTGTTTTTTTTTTCTTGACAACTACTTTTACTATAAAAATAAGAAGATCATAGTATCTCTCTCACTAATAGAATAAACATTTGTAATTCCTGAATGAACGATGTTCTGTAATCCTGCACCAATTGAATATGACCCTTCTAACAATGTAATGACTTTGTGTGAACTACACATTTCAGGTCGCGCACTACAAGAGACTGAGGAAAGTCACGTTTGTGGATAGTGTACCAAAATCTGCTGCGGGGAAGATTTTAAGAAGAGAGCTCATCGCACAAGTCAGATCATCCAAGCTGTAGCAAATTGATCTTCTCAATTTCTTTACAGTGCTTGTCGTCTAGGTTCTGCTACATACAACATTACATAATGTCGGCTAAGCGCTGTAAAGGTTTATTTATCAAGTCACTGTCAGGAACCACACATTTTTTTTTGACAACATCAGGAACCACACATTGAGTCTAGACATGCTAGACACTAAGTTTTTTTTAATTAAAGAATAAAGAAGCATTCTGGCCACGGATGAATGAGTATGGCCGTACCCCAGACACTAAAGGCAGGCCATGGATGATGTAGGCAAGTAGGAATGCAAGTAGGTGTATGTTGCTGAACCCGCAACCACAAGTAGCCCATTTAAAAAAAACGCTTCAAATATTTTTTTTGTGGGTTTGCTGATTGAACACTCAAATCCCTATAAGATACTCGAAGTGTTTGGTTCGAGTTTTTGTAACGCAACCTGATTACAGCGGTATTGGAAGCCGTTTGATTTTGTTTGGTTCAGGTGCACCGTAAACAGATACGGTGGAATCCGATTACGGTCTAGTGCAAATCCGATAACGCCCAACTTTCTGCGGGATCGAATCAAACCGGCAGCGGGAGCAACAAATCCGCTCGTGAGTTGCTTGCTTAGTTATTAAAGGTGTGCATGCATGCGTCAGTGGAGGCTGATGCTCTGCTTTTTGATAGGTTTGCGGTTCGTGTTTGGTCTGTTACCGTTACAAACACCAAACAAACAAATTAAGTAATGGCTTACATTATTTATGTTACCACCGGTTTTCCATTTACTTTACGTTTGCATTACCTTAGCCTAGCCAAACACTATCACTGATATAGTGGAATCAAAACATATTAAGTGGTAGGCGGCGACGTTTTCGTCGACAGTGAGACGTCTGTGGTGACTTCGTAAACTTTAAGATTTGTCGGCTCAGTCCTTCGAAGGTGCTCATATGGGTAGGGTTTGCGTGCGTGTATTCGTAGGGACGAGTGTATGTACGTGTTGAGTGTCTGCGTTGTACTGTGTACTATAAAAAAAACACATTAATCATAATCTTTAAATATAAGAACGATAAAAGGTCATTTGATACCATGATTTACTATCAACTCGCAGACGTGGGTTATGTTGGTCAGTACTAGCACAGATCCAACATGTTAGCCCACAAAAATGAACGTGCACATCACACCGTTGGGTCATGTGAAATGTGAATGAATAAACACAAGAATGGGTGTAACCTCGCCAGTTTTCCTCGTGCAAATCGAGCAGACATAGAGAGGAGAAGCAGAGGTGTAACCTCAGCCAGCCGCGAAGGAAAAGAAAACGAGAACTAGTAAGAGTGGACATTTTCTTTTCTTTTCTTTTCTTTTCTGTGAAACGAGCATCTAACTATAGGATTCCGGAGGAAAGGAATAGGCAATTCCTTTGTTCTAAACGCTTGTTCACATTTTCTTTCCTCTGCTTTCTGATTCCTTTTCTCTCTCTCTCTCTCTTTTTGAGGGGGAATTCCGATTCCTTTCCGATTCCCATGGTTTTCTTTTGAATTTTTTCGAATCCAGATGGGCCGTAATCATGTGTGTGCCTGTCTCTTCCATGCCCAGCCTACCAATCACGGGCCGCTATACACCCCAGGGCCTCACTCACATCTCCTGCAGCCTACCTACTGAAGGCGCCCGTATGGGTTTTGTTCAGATATCTGTGTAATAAAAAAATAGGTATATTCATTCCTATACTAGTACATCGTAGAACAATTACTGTCTCTTTCGATACACTGAATCATCATCTTCAGTCCATTACAACACCATCGTATACAGAAATTTCACTTGCTACAAACATCCGTAGTGGTACAACAAGAGTACTCCAACGTCTACAATATACAGGCAGACAGCACAGCGCATTAACTTTTAGGTGTAAGATTATGAAGTAGCACGCATATATACACAGTAAGTACATCTCAGGCCCTTTTAGACTAAGCTATACTACTAAGTAGCATCAAGGAGACATTAGAATCTTAATTTCTCAACTCACGACTGCCTTCCAGGATGCACCCCTGAACCAGCAAGACTGCAAGAGAGTTGTTGATCCACACGTCATCAGTTCTCACAGGCTCTTCGTCGTCATTCCTGTGCCAGGTCCGGTGGGCGTGGGTGGAGTTCACGATCTTTAGCTTGTCATGCCCAAAGCTCGCTTCCCTGAAGACCGGCCAAGCTGGCTTTGGATTACGATACCTGAAGACCACCAAGAAGCAATTAAGCATACCTATAGTGATGCTGAAGTTACCAAGCTTCAGAGGCAATATATACAGTGGTCAGTGATGGTTAAGTGGTACCTGTGGGCCAAGCCTTCACGGTTCCCACCGTTCCCAATAAAAAAAAAAAGTCTACTTAGCCTCCTCACCTATCTAAGACTGTCCGCACTGCTCATCCTTTATTTTCATCCTCTATATATCTTAGTCATCAAGATTCTTTCCTCTATACACATTTCTTTCGCACTTATCGTCCTCTATATACCATACTCTATACCAACTATCAATCATGGATCCACTTGTCACTTTACCTAAATATATTCATGTGTGATTTTGTTTTGAAAAAATTATTGAAACAAATTTATGGTGCAAACGAAATTTAATTTGTTTTTTTAGTTTATGACTTATAACAATTTTTAGTTTGTTGGAAGAGTAGGTCACACAAAACGAGGGCACGGCCCGCAGGCTGCCTCCGGCGTCTGCATGCCGTGCGTCCGCCATCGCATGCGCAGTTCGTTGCATTTGCCGTTTGTGCGCGCGTTCATTTGGTTACAGTAAGCTGTAGAGCACAGCGCTGCGCATTTTTTTTTTTTTTAAAACGACACTTCAGTACCCATTTAGAGCACAGCGCTGCAGACAGTATAATGTGGTCTACTTCAGCCCTTCAACTATAAAACCATATATTCAATCCTCTAAACTTTCTAAAATCGTTCAAATTACCCTCTTAGACGGTTTTAAGACGATGATTTTGCTACAGTAATTCAAGGCCATTAGTAAGCACCAAACACACTGGGTATGATAAATTGTGATGTACATACCGAAAATACAATACTACAGTTCCTATTCTGCATGGGTCCACTATCTATCTTATATGACCCCTATTCTGTGTGAACAAGAAAATATTTAGTTGAAATTGGAGAACAAAATATTTGTGCAGATGAAGAGGGCAGGGAAACAAGCGTTCTTTTTTTTGAGCAGAATAGGGGTCATATAAGATAGATAGTGGACCCATGCCAGAATAGGAACTGTAGTATTGTATTTTCGGTATGTACATCACAATTTATCATACCCAGTGTGTTTGGTGCTTACTAATGGCCTTGAATTACTGTAGCAAAATCACCGTCTTAAAACCAGCTAGCTAGAGGTTTATGGGTCGGAACGGCCCCGCTCTGATGAAGTAACAGAACCAGTGGGCTGAAAGCGTGAAGCAAGGAACGGCCCGTGCGATTTGTTATCGTTGACGTATAAAAAGCGGGAAAAAGTCCATATTTCCTCCCCGTCTGTGTTCGTTTTTCCTCCCCGAACTGTAAAACTAGAAATCTTTCCTCCTTCAACTCTGAAAAACGTTCGTTTTACCTCCCTAAGTGGTTTTGGACAGTGGTTTTGTCTTTTTCCTTTTTTATTTATGCGAACACATGGTGGATAACCCATGATTGTTCAGCTTTGATGATGAGTGATTGACCAACACGTGGGTGTTTCAGTTTGAGTGGCTTACCCTAACCTCTGCGAAAGCAGAAACATGTGCTTGTCTATCGGCTTGTGGTGTGCAGGTGCTATGCCTAGTGACATTGGTCAATGACGTGGAGAAGGTCGAATAGAGGCTTGCCGTGCCGATGGTCTGAGAGTGGTGAAGGGCGGAAGCGGGGCTCGGACTGAGGGACCATGGGCGCCGGAGGACTAGCTGTGGTGGCTAGTACTTGGCACCGGCGAGTGCGAGAAGGCATGGTGGTAGACCGAGTTGACCGAGTCAAGACGGTGGACGCGCGAGTCGAGCGGAGGCTCAGGGGGCTCGGAGTCCGACCGGGCGAAACAAGGTGGATCGCGTCGAGTGGTTTGGTGGTTTGGGCCTCAAAACCATCCGCGTCGGTTTCCGAGTTTGGGCCGCAAAACTCGAGGTTCGGTAGTTAAGCCCAAAGCTACCGGTGGCGGGTTTTCTGGGTTTGGACCTCAAAACCTAGGCGGAGTGAAGAATCATGGCCCTAGTTGGTTTCGGTGATTAACGACAATTAGAGATTATTATGGCTAACGTGTGTTTTGCAGAGGCTATGCATAGCTTAGCCATAGTGATCAAGGAGAATGGGCTCTAATGGTCATCACTTAGCCCCCAAGATAGATATCGTTTCGGTTTTTAAGGAGACATGATGAAGACCCTAGAATGATAGGCTAAGTGCCATAAGGAGATGTAGGGCACTTAGAATTAGATAGGGCTTCTCTTTTTACCTTTGACCGTACTATTAAGAGGGGTTGAGATTAGTAGCTTGACTTAGGAAAGCTTCATGATTTAGGTGTGGTGCACACTTGACTTCCTTAGCTCTAAGCAAGCCTATGGTGACCGTAAGATAGTCTAGAACAACTTCCATATTCATCGCGACGAAAAACGGAGTTGTCAAAATCATTTTCTGGGCGTCGGACGCTCCTGGCAGGGGCGCCGGACGCTGTCCGTCGCGTCGGACAAAGGCGCCGGACGCTGGGTGATTGAGTCCACAGCGTCCGTCGGCCTTCCAGAGGGGTTGTTTTCTGGCTAAGTTTTTCAGGGTCCGTCGGACGCTGTCCGTCGGCTAGGCGTCGGACGCTGGGAAGAGCGTCCATCGACCTTCCAGAAAGGGTGTTTTTCAACCCTAGCCAGAACTCAGCGTCGGACGCTGTGGTTGAGCGTCCGTCGCCCAGTGACGTAGCGTCCGTCGCTGGGAACAGTGTGTCAGAACTAGCCGTTAGACAGGGCGTCGGACCGTCCGTCGCCTAGGCGCCGGAGCGTCCGTCGCCTCAACTATGAACAGAAACTAGCCGTTGGGCATGCGACGGAGCGTCCGTCGCCTAGTCGACGGAGCGTCCGTCGCCAACTTAAATTGCCAGCCCGAGGCAGTTTTTAGAGGGTCTATTTATAGCCCCTCCCACTTCTCTCCCACCTCGCCTTTGCTCATTTGAGTTGCTGAGTTTGTTGAGAAGGTTGGGAAGAGAGCAAGAGCCCTAGAGAGAGAGAGAGAGTGATTCGCGAATCCATCCATCCTCTCTCTAGTTCATCCAAGAGTTCAAGTGTGCATCCTCTAGTTGTGAAGCTTGAGTGAGTCAAGCGAAGATCGAGGCTTGTTACTCTTGGTGATCGACATCACCTAGACGGTCCGATGGTGCTCGGAGGAAGGTGATCGCCGGAGGATTGTCGGCGGCCTTCTCCATCGACGTTGTGATCGGTTGTGGGCGATTCACCGAGCCGGAGTGGCGAAGAATCAGCCCGTAGAGAGCACTCATCCCTTGCGCGGGATTGAGGGGGAGCTATACCTTGCGAGGTGCTCCAATGAGGACTAGGGGGGAGTGTCGACTCCTCGATACCTTGGCAAAACATCGCCGTGTCAAGCATCTCTTTCCCTAGCTCTTTTTTTACCGCATTACTTTGCGCACTTGTTCTTTATTTCATACTAGAATTGTGTAGGAAGTTTTCGCTTTCCTTTGGCTTGCTACCGCTTTCTAGCTAGGGCACACAAGCGGTAGGCACTAGGGGATCAATTGGCTCTTTATAGGTTTAATTCTTGTTTAGAAATTAAAAAGAGCCCAATTCACCCCCCCTCTTGGGCATCTTGATCCTTTCAATTGGTATCAGAGCAAGGTTTGCTCTAAGTTAGGCTTCACCGCCTAGAGCAAGATGTCCCATGAGGATGGACCACCTCCCATGTTCGATGGAGACGACTTTCCTTATTGGAAAGTTCGTATGGAGGCCTATCTAGAGGCCGTTGACGTGGGCGTGCTCAAAGTCGCCACAAAGGGAGGCACCCTCTTCGCGGAGGACCTCAACTTTGATAAGCACAATGCCAAGGGGAAGAACATTATCTTTCGTGGCATTAGCAAGGATGTCTTCAACCGAGTGCGTAATGCCAAAGACGCATTTGAGTTGTGGACCACTATTTATGCACTTCACGAAGGCACAAAGAGTGAGCGTGAAGAACGCTATCACTTGGTTATGGCTAAGCTCAATTCTTTCTCTATGCATGCAAATGAAAATGCAAATGAAATGTACTCACGACTCAACATTATTGTAGAGGAATTGAATGGGCTCGGTCTCAACCAAATGGAACCGACCGATGTGGTACGCAAGATTCTTTGTGTCTTGCCCATTGAGAAGTATAGCCACATCGTCACGGTGCTTCACCAAGGAGATCTCTCCGCCGCTACACCAACACAAATTTTGGGCAAGATCAATGCCCATGAGATGTACATGAAGATTGGTGATGGTGGCTCATCTTCCTCCTCCAAGAAGAAAGAAAAAGAGAAGGAGGAAAAGAAGGACTTGGCACTCAAGGCATCCTCCTCGGAGAAGTACAAGATGCAAGTCATGTATGAGAGCACAAGCAATGATGATGATGATGATGATCTCGCTCTCATGGTGAAGAAAACAACCAAGATGTTGAAGAAGATAAGCAAGAATGGAGTCAAGTTCGACTCAAAGAAGAAGAAATTCTTCACAAGCTCTTCAAGAAAGCCCCTCTCCAAGATGGATTGCTACAATTGTGGCAAACTTGGACACTTGGCTCATGCTTGCCCCGAAGAAAAGAAAGACAAGTACAAGAACAAGAAAGCTAACAACAAGTTCAAGTACAACAAGGGCAACAAGGTTGAGTCAAGTGATGAGGAGAAGAAGGATGACAAGCCATTCAAGAAGAAGAAGAACTTCAACTTCCACAAGAAGAAGAAGAATGGCAAAGCCTACATTGTTGGTGATTGGCTCACCGACATTGAAGACTCAAGTGACTCATCCGGAGATGAAAGTGAAGAAGAGAAGGTGGCCGCCTTGGTGATTGGTTCATCTACTCCACCGCCACCCCCTTCATCATCTCCGTGTTCATCCTCTACACACCTATGCCTCATGGCTAAAGGTGACAAAAAAGTACAAAAAGAGGATAGTGATGATGAGGCTAGCTCTAGTGATGATAGTGATGATGAGTTTGAGGCACCTTCCTATGATGAGTTAATTGAAATTTGCAATAAATATACTAAGCTCATTAGGAAGTATAAAGGCAAAAGTGAATCACTAGAGAAGGCCAATAGTAACTTGCATGCTAAGCTTGATGACTTGTCTAGTGCTAATGATGAATTGAAGCTTGAGAACAAATCTCTCTCATCTAGCACTAGGGAGCTCAAAGCCTCACTCAAGCAAGCAAATGAGAAACATGATAAGCTTGAGAGGTCAACACAAGAGCTCCAATCAAGATACAACTTGCTAAAAGATGACTACAACCAAGTTAAAAATGAACATGGCACACTTGTGATAGCTAATGAATTGCTTTCGAATGATCTTGCTACACATGTTGCTACTAACCCGGTTGTTAAGTGTGATATAGCTACTTCTTATGAGGACTTGCTTGATGAAGTTGCTAGTGAGCAAAATGCTAAGTGCAAGGGCAAGAAGGTAGTTGAGGCCGATAAGCATGATGACTATGTGAAGATGAGGCAAGAAAACTCCAAGCTCAAGGAAGAGCTAATCAACCTCAAGGCAAGCAAGCCACTCACTATTAAGTTGGCCAAACAAGATAACAAATATGCAATGACCTTGATCAACTCTCTCAAAGAGGAAAATGCAAAGCTCAAGGTTGAGAAGATCAAGCTTACAAGTGGATTGGAGAAGTTCACCAAGGGCCACAACCTTCAAAGTGAGCTCTTGATGAACACTATCATGAAGACCGACAAGACCGACATTGGGTTCAAGGAGAACCAAATCATGAAGGCCAAGGTCAAGATAGAAGCCAAGAACTATTACAAGAACAAGCCTATGAGAAGCAACTATGACACACCAAAGCCCAAGCCCAAGAAGTGCTTTGGATGTGGTCAAGAAGGTCACTTTCAATCCCAATGCAAGACTCCACCTCCCAAGACCTTGCCCAAGCACATAAGGCCTTTCGCTCATGATGCACACTTCATCATCAACAAGGACTCCAAGGGTAGACCTCAAGTTGTATTTCTCGGTCCAAAGATGAAGAACAAGCCTAAAGTGCTATGGGTTGCTAAGGAGTTGGTGAACAAGGCTATGGGACCTCCCCAAGTGTGGGTCCCCAAACAACAAGCTTAACTCCAAGTTGCTTGTGTGTAGGTGAACTACAAGACCGGTGGAAGTCATTGGTGATTGATAGTGGATGCACTCAACATATGACCGGTGACTCCAGTATGTTCACCACACTTGAGGAAGATTGCGAAGGGCAAGACAAGATTACCTTTGGGGACAATTCAAAAGGTAAAGTGGCAATCTCAAATGATCAATCAATATCAAATGTCTTGCTAGTACAATCATTGAGCTTCAACTTGCTATCGGTGGGACAACTATGTGATCTTGGTTTCCAATGTCTCTTCACTCCAAATGAGGCAGTTGTGTCCAAGATTGAAGAATCATCATTGATATTCAAAGGGTTTCGGCACAACAATCTCTACATAGTGGACTTCACCTCAAATGAAGCTAGTTTGCAAACATGTCTATTCTCCAAGAGTTCTTTGGGTTGGCTATGGCATAGAAGATTAGCACATGTGGGAATGTCAACTTTGAAGAAGCTTGTCAAGAAGGAATTGGTTAGAGGTGTGAAGGATGTGGTGTTTGAGAAAGACAAACTTTGTAGTGCATGTCAAGCCGGCAAGCAAGTAGCAAACACTCATCAAACCAAAGCTTTCATGTCAACCTCAAGAGTCCTAGAGCTACTCCACATGGATCTATTTAGACCTACCACCTATGCTAGCCTTGGCGGCAATCTCTTTTTCTTGGTGGTAGTTGATGACTACTCTAGATACACTTGGGTGTTCTTTCTTCAAGACAAGGGAGAAACTCAATCAATATTCAAGAAATTTGCAACTAGAGCCCAAAATGAGTTTGATGTGAAGATCAAGAAGATAAGAAGTGACAATGGGACTGAGTTTGTGAACACCAGGATTGAAGACTATTGTGATGAAGTTGGGATCAAGCATGAAGTATCCGCCACTTATATCCTCAACAAAATGGTGTAGTAGAGAGGAAGAATCGGACACTTATCACTCTTGCAAGATCAATGCTTGATGAATACAACACCCCCGAGAAGTTTTGGGCCGAAGCAATCAACACCGCATGCTATGCGGCCAACCGGCTATTTGTCCAAAGGCTTCTCAAGAAGACCCCCTATGAGCTTGTGAATGGAAAGAAACCGGACATATCCTTTTTCCGAGTGTTTGGTTGCAAAGTATACATCTACAAGAAGCGCCAACACTTGGGCAAGTTCCAAAGAAGATGTGACATTGGTTTCTTAGTTGGGTATTCACTTAAATCCAAGGCATATCATGTATTTAACAAAGCCACTGGCTTAGTTGAAGAAACGTATGACTTGGAGTTTGATGAAACTAATGGCTCTCAAGAAGAGCATGAAAATCTTGATGATGTAGGTGATGAACCTTTGAGGGAGGCAATGAAGAACATGCCAATTGGTGCTATCAACCCGCAAGAGGTGGAAGAAGTTGAAGATGAAGCAAATCAAGATCCTTCTCCACCCCACACGCCTCAAGTTGATGAAGGAGATCAAGTGAGGGAAGCTCAAGAAGACACTCACATCCCTCAAGATCAAGCCGAGGCCGAAGCAAGCAATGTTGAAGCACCGCAACCTCCTCCCCAAGTGATCAATAGAAGATCTACACCTATGCTTCAAGCACATCCTCAAGACCTCATCATAGGGAGTCCATCAAGGGGGTAACAACTCGATCTAAACTTGCTTCTTATGTTGAACATCACTCCTTTGTTTCCTTTATTGAGCCTTCTAGTGTGGAAGATGCACTTGCGGATCCGGATTGGGTGAATGCCATGCACGAAGAGTTGAAACAACTTCACCCGGAACGAAGTGTGGACACTAGTAGAAAAGCCCAAAGGAGCAAGAATCATTGGCACCAAGTGGGTGTTTAGGAACAAGCAAGATGATCAAGGCGTGGTTGTGAGAAACAAGGCAAGATTGGTGGCAAAGGGGTTCTCCCAAATTGAAGGCTTGGATTTTGGGGAGAGCTTTGCACCGGTTGCAAGACTAGAAGCCATTCGTATCCTTTTGGCATATGCTTCACATCACAAAATGAAACTTTTTCAAATGGATGTGAAGAGTGCCTTTCTAAATGGTTTCATTAATGAACTTGTCTTTGTCTCACAACCTCCCGGGTTTGAAGACCCAAATTGTCCTAATCATGTGTATAGGTTGTCCATGGCACTCTATGGATTGAAGCAAGCTCCAAGAGCTTGGTACGAGAGGCTAAGGGATTTCCTACTCAAGAAGGGCTTCAAGATCGGGAAAGTGGATACCACACTCTTCACCAAGGTGCTAGATGGAGAGATCTTTGTTTGCCAAGTATATGTCGATGACATTATATTTGGATCAACAAACCAAGGTCATAGCAAGGAATTTGGTGCATTGATGTCCAAGGAGTTCGAGATGTCGATGATTGGCGAGCTAACCTTCTTCCTTGGCTTCCAAGTGAAGCAATTGAGGGAGGGCACCTTCATATCTCAAGAGAAGTACACTTATGATGTGCTCAAGAAATTCAAGATGGAGGATTGCAAGCCAATCAAAACACCTATGCCTACTAATGGGCATCTCGATCTCGATGAGGGAGGTAAACCGATCGACCAAACTCTCTATCGTTCTATGATCGGTAGTTTACTTTACCTCACCGCTTCTAGGCCGGATATCATGTTTAGTGTGTGTATGTGTGCTAGGTTTCAAGCAAACCCTAAGGACTCGCATCTTTGTGCGGTTAAAAGAATCCTTAGATACTTAAGGCACACCCCTAGCATGGGTCTTTGGTATCCCAAAGGAGCTCCCTTCCAACTAGTTGGCTATTCTGATTCGGATTACGTCGGGTGTAAGGTTGATAGGAAGAGTACCTCCGGCGGGTGCCACATGCTAGGAAGATCACTTGTTTCTTGGTCCTCAAAGAAGCAAAATAGTGTGGCATTGTCAACCGCCGAGGCGGAATACATTGCCATGGGAGCAAGTTGTGCACAAATCTTATATATGACCCAAACACTCTTTGATTACGACGTGTTTTTAAAAGAAGTTCCACTTTTGTGTGATAATGAAAGCACCATAAAGCTTGCAAACAACCCGGTTCAACACTCTCGCACCTAGCACATAGATATTCGCCATCACTTTCTTAGAGATCATGTGGCTAGGAAAGACATAACACTAGTTGGAGTTAAGAGCGAAGAGCAATTGGCGGATATCTTCACTAAACCACTCGACGAAACAACCTTTTGTAGGTTGAGAAGCGAGTTAAATGTGCTTGATCACTCTAACTTCACTAAAAGATGAGTTTGTGTGAACCATGCATTCATATGTAATATAACATGTTTAATTTGGTAATGCACATAGGCTTGGCTAACGCGGTTAAGATAACCGCCCTCAAAGCGTGTGACAAAGCTTAACCGCGGTTTAAACTTGCAAGCAATCTAGATTCAAATTTCGTATTGCATAGCATATGCATGTGCGTTGTTTGCCTTTCTTTTCGGTTAAGTTTCTTGAGCATCCTCTATGATAATCCACTTAAGGGGAGCATTCCAAGCTCAAGTCACTTCAATACCCCTCTTGTGGCCATATGATGTCTCCTTGGCGTTTCCATTCGAATATTTTGAGCTAAAAATTAAATTTAAGCCTATGGCAAACTAATTGAAAATGAGTGTTTGAGAGATGGTTCTCATATCAAGTCCAATCAAGTGTTATTTGGATCTTATTGGGATTGGAACTTGGTTGGGAGAAAGACACAAAAAGAAAATTTGAAAAATTCTTTTTTTAAGGCGTCGGACGCTGCCGACGGACGCTCGGTGTCAATTGCCTCAGCGTCCATCGCGATCGTCCGGAGATTAAAGTTGCCCGCTAACAGGGCGACGGACGCTCTCCCAAGCGTCCGTCGTGGAGCGTCCGTCGCGGTCAATGCGATTGGGCGTTTCAAATTGGCTCTGGAAGCCCGACGGACGATGCCGTCGGACGCTCCCCGAGCGTCCGTCAGAGTCCGACGGAGCGTCCGTCGCAGTCCGACGGAGCATCTGTCGCTTCACGTCGGAGCGTCCGTTGCTTCGCGTCGGAGCGTCCGTCGCGAACTTAACGGCGATTTTTTTTAAAAAACCCCGATCCTTCTCTATTTCTGCCGATCCGTTTTGCCCGCCGCCGTGCTGTGCCCTAACCCTAACCGCCGTGGATCCTTCCCCTGCGCCGCCGCACCTGCCCTGCGCTGTTGTTCCCCCTTCCACCGCCGCCTACGACGCCGCGCAGGCCCTCTCCACCTCTGCACCGCCAGCTCCACATCCCTGCACTGCCCTGCGCCGCTGAGGCCATCTCTGCGCCATTGCTCCACCTCGCTAAGCTCCACCGCCGCGCCAGACTCTCCTCCACCGCCACCCAAGCCGCAGTGCAACACTCTTGGCCGAGGAGCTCTCCTTGTTGAGGGTTGATCGATCTCAGCTTTGCGCCAAGTGCGGATTGCGGATTGCGGATTGCGGTTGATTGATCGGAGATCTTTCCTCTTCTCCCTTTTTGGTCAGAGGTTCGAGGGTCTTTGGGTCAGTTGTCAGAGAATCAGAGGGTCAGCAGGCAGTGTCAGTGAACTCGGGGCAAAGCCCGCGAGTACGGATTGAGGCAAAGCCTCGCGAGGACAGTCCAGGGCCGGCGTGCCACTCTTGCAGTTGTTTGGTTCTGTGGTCTGTCAGAGGCTCAAGGTCAGTGGTTACTTGGCAGCGAGTTTGTGATTTGACTCTTGAGGTTTCTTGTCAGCGTTTTGGTTGCAAAGATTTGAAGTATGGCAAGGACAAAGAATGCAGGTCCCGTTCCCGGTAGTGGTGGTGACCCTCCACCTCCACCACGTCCACCCACTGACCGGGGAAAGGGAAAGCAGAAGGTTATCTCTCAGAAGCGTAAGAGGCCAGCGATAGATCCAGACTCGGTAGCCGCTCTAGCAGTGGCAGAGGCCGCCGAGATAGCTAAGCGAGGAGGACGTCGCGCCGGCTTGAGGCTCTCGCCTCGCCGTGGAGCGCGTCGTGAGTCCCCTCCACCTCCAGAGTCAGAGCCCGTCGAGGCTATAGAGGCACCAGAGACAGAGCCAGTCCCAGCGACTGAGCCGACAGAGGCCGCGGGCCACTCTACTATTGGAGAGCTGATGAGCCGCCGTGTTACCCATTCCCGAGGCTCAGGTGCACCACCTAGCCCTACAGGACCCCGACTCCCAGACCCCGTGAGGCACTAGGTCAGAGCACTTACAACGAAGCAAGTTCAGCTGCTTCGATTTGTTGACTTCCAGTCCTGGTTCCCACCTCAGAGGGACCCCCGTGCCGGACGAGAGTTCTATACTACAGTGCACGAGGACTTCTACAGAGCATATGTTGACACCGATGCTCCTCTTAGGGCCCACAGGGTGTGCCCATCTGCTCAGATAGAGGGGATTGGTGGTCCAGAGATCCTGCAGCACCTCCAGTACATCCAGGGTCTGATAGATTTGATGGGACGCTCAGGGGCATATCAGAAGGAGTGGGTATACCAGTTTTACGCCTCTCTTTGGATCTCGCCCGATCATGAGTTCCTCCACTTCGCATACTAGGGACGTGACTTCAGGGTTACAGCTGCCAGATTCAGAGAGCTCTTTCACCTCGAGTCCTCACCTACCAGGATTCACAGTCTCTGCTATGGGGATCAGGAGGCCCCTCGCCGACCTCACGATGGTATAGTGCCATCCACGGACTTCGTGAGTCCATGCTTTCAGCAGCCGTTCACTGAGGGTTCGAGCCGTACGCCACGTGACCTCACTCCTTTAGCTCGGATCCTCCACGAGGTTCTCAGATGTACTATTCTACCCCGGATTGGAGCTAGGGATACTATCACTCGTCTTCAGCTTTGGCTCCTAGCTCACATTGTTCGGAAAGAGAAGTTCGACCTCTGGGATTTGATAGTGAGCGAGCTCGAGGATATTATAGCTGCTGGGTTCAGAGGTCATTGGCAGCTACAGTTCGCCCATTGGATTTCATATTTGATAGTTGCCAAGACCGGGTCAGGTGTCATGAGGGTCACTCTTACGAGATCAGCTACAGAGTTTCCTGTATATTCGATGAGTCAGCTTGTGGCACATGGGCAGTTGCCTCGCCCCAGCAGAGCCTACAGACCAGGCACTAGGCAGGCCGGAGTGCCACCACAGTCGGCCGAGGTCACAGATGCGACAGTTGAGCAGATTGCTCAGGCAGAGCTAGCAGACTTGGATGCAGAGATAGACACAGCTGCTGAGACAGTCTTTCGAGAGGACCTCGATTCCGACAGCTCTAACGAGGACTACCAGCCCGTGCGTGAGTATACACCGATGACCCATGACCACGAGGCAGGTGGGTCAGGCACAGCTGCAGCAGCTCCAGCTCCAGGCTCCAGTTCCTCAGAGGCTACCTTGCTCACTATTCTATCGAGGATGCAGGAGGAGCAGTCTCGCCAGGCAGAGGAGCAGAGACGACAGGCTGCAGATCTACGGAGGCTTACAGAGCAGCAGCTGGCAGCTCAGGCACAGACGCAGGCCAGACAGGACGAGTTCCAGCGTCAGTTCTTGGCATATCAGTTGCAGCAGGCAGAGATTCAGAAGACTCAGACACTACTTCTTGAGTGTCTTCTGGCCTCTAGCTCCGGGCAGACTTCCACGCCACAGTTCCAGTTGCCCGGCGTATCACAGCAGCAACAATTCACCTCTCCTCCACCGCAGCCTCCAGTAGTTGTGGTGCCAACTCCAGCGTTACTGTCCAGAGGATAGCAGAGTCAGGCACCAGCTACACCTCCGTTCCAGCCAGCAGCCTCTCCTGAGTATCAGACTCCGAGGACCCAGGCGTCCTCTTGGATAGCTTCACCCGGAGAGTTCCAGACGGGATTCACTCCTACCCGGGGAACTACCTTAGCAGAGGCCTCGAGAGATCTGTCCGCTTCCTATCTTGAGATCATGGGAGAAGACTCCCCAGGAGCACCTCAGCAGGTCACACCAGCTCCAGAGACTGTAGTGGATCCTCCGGCGATAGGCACTCACCAGTCCTCAGTTGCATCGTCGGAGATCGCACCTGAGCAGTCAGCATAGACAGTCACCACACCTCCAGCTGCCGTTCAGACGGATGCCATATCCCTAGCAGAGGAAGTTACAACGGCAGTGTCCTCTCCAGGTCAGACTCAGCCTGTAGAGGTTACAGCAGCAGTGTCCCTAGTGGCACTTGCAGTGACACCGTCCCCCTCGCCTCGAGTTTTCACTCGTCGGGCTCCCAGGCCCGCTACCTCTGAGGCAGGACCGTCAGAGGCACCAGCTGAGCCTCAGGGGGAGTCAGTTGAGACCGCAGCTCCAGAGGTCCCAGTGACAGCTCTAGAGACCACCCCAGCTGCACCTACACCGACAGAGACCGAGGCAGATGATGAGTCCGACGAGTCAGACCTTCAGGACTTCATCATGCTGGATCGCAGAGCTGCCGCTTCTTCGCCTTCTTCTCTAGCCCCAGACTCTTAGTTTTTGGTGCTAGACGCCAAAGGGGGAGAGAGGGTCGAGTATAGAGATAGGGGGAGGGATTTGGATCTTTGTATGCTTTATTTCCCCGTACTCTTTCATCATGTCTACTTTTATGCATTTGTCTATATGTGTGATGTGATGATGGTTGATGTTTATATGGTTGCATGTGACAAAACTCTTGATTATCTCTAATATATCTTGTGAGTTGTCTCATGTTCATGGTATATCTCCTTGCTTAACGTTATTTGAGCTTCCGCGCTTTACTCCGAAACATCCCTTGAGAATATCATGAGGTACTGCTTTTTCTTTCATATTCATAAGTACCATGTTTTGTGATTTGATTTGGATGAGCAAGTATGCTTCATTACAACTTAACTAACCCTTGCTCAACCATTCCGAGTCACCATAAAATCTAAACCAAAACTCTTATCCATACTCGAGGATTCTATTGTCGTCAATCACCAAAAAGGGGGAGATTGAAGAATCATGGCCCTAGTTGGTTTCGGTGATTAACGACGATTAGAGATTATTATGACTAACGTGTGTTTTGCAGAGGCTATGCGTAGCTTAGCCATAGTGATCAAGGAGAATGGGCTCTAATGGTCATCACTTAGCCCCCAAGATGGATATCATTTCGGTTTTTAAGGAGACATGATGAAGACCCTAGAATGATAGGCTAAGTGCCATAAGGAGATGAAGGGCACTTAGAATTAGATAGGGCTTCTCTTTTTACCTTTGACCGTACTATTAAGAGGGGTTGAGATTAGTAGCTTGACTTAGGAAAGCTTCATGATTTAGGTGTGGTGCACACTTGACTTCCTTAGCTCTAAGCAAGCCTATGGTGACCGTAAGATAGTCTAGAACAACTTCCATATTCATCGCGACGAAAAACGGAGTTGTCAAAATCGTTTTCTGGGCGTCGGACGCTCTTGGCAGGGGCGCCGGACGCTGTCCGTCGCGTCGGACAAAGGCGCCGGACGCTGGGTGATTGAGTCCACAGCGTCCGTCGGCCTTCCAGAGGGGTTGTTTTCTGGCTAAGTTTTTCAGGGTCCGTCGGACGCTGTCCGTCGGCCAGGCGTCGGACGCTGGGAAGAGCGTCCGTCGACCTTCCAGAAAGGGTGTTTTTCAACCCTAGCCAGAACTCAGCGTCGGACGCTGTGGTTGAGCGTCCGTCGCCCAGTGACGTAGCGTCCGTCGCTGGGAATAGTGTGTCAGAACTAGCCGTTAGACATGGCGTCGGACCGTCCGTCGCCTAGGCGCCGGAGCGTCCGTCGCCAACTTAAATTGCCAGCCCGAGGCAGTTTTCAGAGGGTCTATTTATAGCCCCTCCCACTTCTCTCCCACCTCGCCTTTGCTCATTTGAGTTGCTGAGTTTGTTGAGAAGGTTGAGAAGGTTTAGACTTTCCGCACTTGTTCCTTATTTCATACTAGAATTGTGTAGGAAGTTTTCGCTTTCCTTTGGCTTGCTACCGCTTTCTAGCTAGGGCACACAAGCGGTAGGCACTAGGGGGTTAATTGGCTCTTTATAGGTTTAATTCTTGTTTAGAAATTAAAAAGAGCCCAATTCACCCCCCGTCTTGGGCATCTTGATCCTTTCACGGAGCTTCCGAGGAAGCGGGGATGGCACGTGGTGGAATCCTGGAGGTTGCGTCGAGGCGACGGCAACTCCCGGCAGGAAGCGGGGCCATCCATTCAAATGAGTGGCTGAGAGTTACCGACTTGGATTACAATGTCTTAGGGTTAGGTAATTCGGTCTTGTATCTAGAGGGGTCTTTGGGAAATAGCCAAAGTCTCGTTAAATAGAGGATGAAGGTGTATCCTCATCCTATCTCTTGAACGCTAATCACTTGCCCCCTCTCTCTCTCTAGTTCATGAGATCCCTAGGTTGCTTCCACCAACCTTTGTAAGAACTTGAGTTTGTTGCGAGGAATCGGAGGCCGTAACCTCCGTAAGCCATGGTGGCTTCGATTTCGTGATTGTGTCCCCGTTTTGCTTGTGTTCTTCGTGTTTTGCTTTTGCTCCCTCTTTTCCCGAGATGATTTCTCTTTGTAGGGAGTAGCTCTTGCAAATCCGTTTGAACCAAGTTGTGCGTAATCGTGAGGAGCGTCTTTGGACCGAAGGAATTCTCCTCAAACCTCACGAGTGCGTAGATCGGGCGTTTTCCTTGCGGAGTTCTTTGTTCTTGAGCTTTTCCCCAAATCTCTTTCCTCCCTTTGCTTTAAGCCAAATTGAGTGATGATTTCTTCGGGATAGCTCTCCAACTGCACTAGGATCTTGCCTACAAAGTTTGGTTACAGTTGGTGATCATTTGGTTGAGTTTTGAGAAGATTTGGCAGAGTGGAAACGTTTTTCGCAGGCTTCAGCTTTTCTATTCATGAGCATCGGACCACCCTTCGGACCACCCAGCCTATGAGCACTGGACCATTGCAAGTAGTCCGGTGGCTCTGCTGAGGGTTTCACTCATGCGTCGGACCAGGCTCATTAGTCTGACAGTGAGCGTCGGACGAGGTGTCCGGAGGTAGGGTGCTTTCTATGGTTTTTGCTCTATGGCAAGTGTGTGCACCGGACCACATCCCATAGTCCGACGGTGAGCGTCGGACTAGTTGTCCGGAGCCTAGGCACTCACCGGTTGTCTTTTGTGTGAGCACCGGACTTCCGAAAGTGAGCGTCGGACTAGTCCGGAGCCTCTGGTCCGGAGCTAGGGTGCTCACTGTATCGGCCTGTCCCAGTGGGTGAAGGCGTCGGACCTGAGCTCCGGACTACTTGCTATATTCCGATGGCTCAGTCCCATCTGGTCCGGAGCTCCCTGTTAGTTGTTGTTTTCTCCCGTTTTGCCTAGGTTCTTGCCTCTTTTCCCTAGGGGTTGAGAACCTATGTTTTGGGGTTTCCGATGATTTTCCTCCACTGCCGGTGAGCTCTCTTTTCTCCGTTTTCGTCTGAATCCCCACTCGCGTTGCTCGGGAGAGGTTGAGCACCCAGCAACTGGGTTTGGTTTTTGGGAAGAGTGGCCCGAACATTTCAAGAGAAATTTGAGGCTCCCATTCACCCCCCCTCTGGTCGCCGTTCTCGGTCCTTCAATTGGTATCAAAGCCGGTTAAGGATCATTCCACCTTACACGGTTCTTGATCCGCGAATGCGACATGGAGCGAGGTGCTGGTAAACCTCCCTACTTCGATGGAACCAACTTTGCCTATTGGAAGGTGCGCATGTCGGCTTACCTTCAAGGGCTTGACACAAAGTTTTGGGAGATTTGTGAGAATGAGAACTACGTGATTCTTGAGGCTCGGATCACCGATGCCCAGTTACACAACATGCGTCAAACGCAAGAGCCCGTAGCATTCTCTTCTCCTGTCTGTCTCTTCCGGAGTTTGAGCGGGTTTCGAGTCACACTACGGCACGGGAGATCTGGCAAACACTCTTGAGATATCATGAGGGTAACCTCAGATCAAGTCCAGACTCTTCGACACATACCGTAGAGAGTACGAGATCTTTGCTCAGTTGGCCGGCGAATCTGTTGACGGGATGTTCACTCGCTTCCAATCTATCATCAACAAGATGCGTGCTAATCGAGCCAACTTGCCTTATGATGATCATGAGATGGCTATCAAGCTTTTGCATGCTCTTGATTGGAAGGTGTGGGAGATGAAGGTGGCTGCCATTCAGGAGTCACCGGGCTTTGATGCCCTGACCGTGGACGAGCTGTTCAGCAAGCTCAAGTCCTCGGAGATTGACTACCAGACCCGGGCCAAGCTTGAGAACCCGTCAAAACCATCTATGGCGTTGGTTTCTGGCCCCGGCGGTACGTCTTCTTCCTCCTCTGACCCTTCACACTCTTTGTTCGCTTTGTCTTTGATTTATGTGACAGAGGATCAAGTGGAGGCTCTTGGAGATGATGAGCTGGCTTTGGTCATCACCAAGTTCTCACGATTTCACAACAACCGTTTGAACCATCGGCGTGGTGGCTCAGCCAAGAGGTGCTACCATTGCGGTGATGAGGATCACTTCATCGCAAAGTGCCCCAAGAAAGCTGCGGGTGACTTCACCAAGCGCAAGGACAAGCGCGAGCACCACTTCGAGGACAAGCACAAGCCCAAGGGTGGATACCACCGAAGGTCCTCCAAGAAGGTGATCGATAAGGTGAAGGCCAAGAACCGAGCCTTCCTCGCTTCCCTCAGCGACATTGATGCCTCCTCCGACGGAGGTGCTTCTTCGAGCGATGATGAGTCCAAGGGAAAGGTTGAGGACAAGCTCAACGACCTATGCTTCTACGCTGACGCCAAGCACGGTGGCTTTTGCACCATGGCGATTAAAGAGGGCAAGGTCGGCAAGCGCAAGGAAGGCCCCGACTACGACTACGACTCCGACACACCCGAGGTACCACCCACCGTCGAGTCCCTCTCTCTCGAGATTGAGTCTCTGAATGACACCTTGATGAGTCAGGATGCTTTGCTCAAACGTGCCGCTTGCGAGAGGAATGATTTCAAGGCTAAGTATCTTAGCACGCTGCATGAGTTAGAGTTTGCTAAGGCATCAGTGGTGGTTATCGAGGAGGTAGAGTGTGATGCTTGTGCCATCCACATGTCTAGTCTTGTCACTCTCTAGGACAAGTATAGCACTCTACTTGAGGAGGTCAGTGAGCTGAAGGCTAGGCCTAGCTTACTTGGTGCGTGCAAGTCTTGCTTAGGCTTGCGTTCTGAGCTGGCACAGAGAGATGCTAGGATTGCTGTGCTAGAGAAGGTCAGCTCAGATAGCACTAGAGAGTTGGATCGCTTTGAGGCTTTGGAGCTTGAGATCGTGTCGTGCAGACACGACAAGATGCGTACCGAGGAAGAAAACACATACCTTCGGTCCATCTTGAGCTGGGTGTCTTGCCGAGAGCCGCATTTGAGCGATGATTTCTTCGGGATAGCTCACCAAATGCACTAGGATCTTGCCTACAAAGTTTGGTTGTAGTTGGTGATCATTTGGTTGAGTTCTGAGAAGATTTGGTGGAGTGGAAACGTTTTTCGCGGGCTTCAGCTTTTCTGTTCGTGAGCGTCAGACCACCCTCCGGACCACCCAGCCTGTGAGCACCAGAAGTAGGCTGACTAACGCATCGGACCAGGCTCATTAGTCCGACGGTGAGCGTCGGACGAGGTGTCCGGAGGTAGGGTGCTTTCTGTGGTTTTTGCTCTGTGGCAAGTTGAAAGGTCCTAGATGGCTAGAGGGGGGGGGGTGAATAGCCTAATAAAAATTCTACAAATCACTAGAGCAAAAGGTTAGATAACACTTAAGCGAAGCTTTTTGCTCTAGCTCTACTTGGGGTGCAAAGCCACCTATCCAATGCAATTCTAGTTAACTAAGTGCTTATCAATCAATAGCAAGAACCTAAAGCACTTAGCACAAGCTAGCAAGAACAACTACTAAAGAAGCTAATTAGAAAGCTAACTAGACAAGATAAGAAAGAGTAAATACAAGAGAGGAGGTGATTGCTATATCGATGCCTTGTGATGTATAGATGTCAATAGGAGGAACAAATCACAATGAATACTAATAAGTAGCCGGGAGACAAGATGAACACAATGAATTTTCTCCTGAGGTTCACTTGGTTGCCACCAAGCTAGTCCCCGTTGTGTCGACTACTCAAGTGGTGATTCGGTGGCTAATAGGCAATGACAAGCCTAGCCCACTAACTCGGGCGCCACAAGAATCCACCCAAATGAGAGTAACTCAATGACATGAGCAATCCACTAGAGTTACCCTTTGGCTCTCCGCCGAGGTGGGTACAAGCCCTCTCACAATCACCGAAGTCGACCGCAAACAATCACTAATTGCGCCGAAGCTTCTCCACAATCGCCAAGCCATCTAGGTGTTGGCAAACACCAAGAATAACAAGAAACCACGCGGTGATGACGATGACCAAGTGCCACTAAGATGCAATGCAATGATCAAAGCACTTGGATCACTCAAACTCTCACAAATATGCAACAAGAGTGAAGAGAGTGAGTTGGGGGCTATCTCAAGCAAGCACAAGTGTATCAAATGAATGAGAGGTGCAAGAGAGTGCTTCTTGAGCCGGCCAAAACACTTATATAGCTTTCACCACTGAGCTAGCCGTTTTGCCCATCTTCCATGCTTTTCTGCGCCAGTCCGGACGCAAGTTACACAGGGGGTCCGGACCATCGCGCATGCGTCCGGACCCTCTGCCATTTGAATTCGCCCGTTGGCGCCCTTGCCTGTGCTTGCATGTCGCCTCCAGACGCAAGGCACAGTAGCGTCCGGTCCACCTGTTTCTTGCGTCCGGACCCAATCCAGAGAGGGTCTAGAGAGCTCCTCAGCTCTGGACCCGCGTCCGGTCTCTTGCGTCTGGACCGCATTCAGCGTCCGGATAAATAGACCAGAGGAGTCCAGAGAGCTCCAACCTCCGGACGCTGCATCCGGAGTCCGCGTCCGGACCACCTGTCTAGAGAGCCCGAGGGCTAGGGTATGTCTCCGGTCGCATCTCCGATGGTCCGGTTGGCCTCTGCCCTGCGTCTGGACCTTGCGTCTGGAGCCTCTCTGAGTGGCAGACCGAGCCTCTACTTCTTATCCAAGTTTTCAAGTGCTAACACCTTATGATCCAAATCTTGTGCACCTGTGTTAGCTTTCATAACATATATTTCTTGGATTTATTATGATAACCGCAATCGAAATGAGTTTTCCCTTCTTAATAGTACGACTATCTATCCTAAAGGTGATCACACTCTCTATAGTGTCTTGATCACTAAACCAAAAATGACCCTATGGATATACCTTTGCCTTGGGTCCATTTTTGTTTTTCTCTTTCTTCTTTTCTTTAGTCGATGGAGCACTTGATCCATCATGATCTTTCATCTAGCTCCATGTGTCAAGGTGAACCACCCTATCTTGATCATACATTTAGTTCAAGGGTTAGTCCATAGGTTTCATCAATTAACCAAAACCAAGCAAGGTCTTTCAATCTCCCCCTTTTTGGTAATTGATGACAACCTTTCACAAATGAATATATATGATGAAAATTTTCACTTTGGTAGTATTAGCTCCCCCTACATATGTGATATATGAGTTTGGTTCATTTTGATCACATATGCATGAATAAGAATTATGGGAGAGTTAATGCTACCAAATGATGCTAAGGTGTGTGGGATGGACCTTTGAAGCGTGATACCAATCGGAGTGCAATATAAACCATCCTTAGCACCATGAATGCCTAGAAACCACTTGAAAGGCAATCTTGAAAATACTTTGAGAGAACTAGATGCCACTTAACGATGTAACAACCTAAGCATACTAGTTCTTCAAACACCATATCAATTTAGGTTCTAGCATTCACCACACAAGCATATCATGAATATAAGTACACATGCAAGCAAGCACTTATGAATGCACAAAGATATGCAACAACTTTATTCATAGGCTTGCTCCCCCTACTTGTGTGCTTTCGTTTTCAAAATTTTCAAAAATAATTTTCTTTTTGTACTACTTACTTCTCCCCCTTTGTCATCTATTATCATAAAAGATGTGCTCAAAGGTTTGATTATTGGAGAGAAGTATTAGTTATGGTTCAATCTAGATTACTTGCCCCAAGATATTTAACTCGGTTTAAACCATGGACAAGCTTGTTCACACATTCTAGAATGGTTATCTTGCCCATGTTGAGCTAAACATTTGAAGTTCATGATCTAGATCAAACACTAGGATTGCAACCCCACAAATATGTCATATGCTACCACTAGATCAAGTTAAGCATAGAAGCAATAGTGGTACCATATAAGCATCAAAACATTTTGATTTTCATGAATGATACTAATGAATTGATGTCTAGATGCATTAACAAGTCCTAATAAGGATGAATGACATGTCAATCAACTTGTACCTTGCAAAGCTTGAAGGAGAGGCATGTCATATATGGGGGTGTATCAACACATATTTGAGAAGTCAAGAATGTTCAACTCATTCCTTAGCTTGCAAAACCTCTTCTCATCTAATGGCTTGGTGAATATGTCGGCAAGTTGATCATCGGTGCCAACACTTGTGATTTTGATATCACCCTTGAGTTGATGGTCTCTTATGAAGTGGTGCCTCACATCAATGTGCTTGGTTCTTGAATGTTGAACCGGATTGTTGGTGAGCTTCACCGCACTTTCATTGTCACATAGCAATGGCACTTGCTTGAAGTTGATCCCATAGTCATTCAAAGTTGCTTTCATCCAAAGCAATTGAGCACAACAACTACCCTCACTTATGGATTCGGCTTTGGCGGTAGAGAGTGCAACACTATTTTGCTTCTTTGATGACCAAGATACAAGTGACATGCCTAGCAATTGACATGTGCCCGATGTGCTCTTTCTATCAATCTTGCATCCCGCATAGTCGGAGTCCGAATATCCAAGTAACTCAAAGTTTGACCCCTTGGGATACCACAATCCAACATCTTGTGTATGCTTTAAGTACCTCAATATTCTCTTTGTAGCCTTCAAGTGACTTTCTCTTGGAGAGGCTTGGAATCTTGCACACATGCACACACAAAACATCACATCCGGCCTTGAAGTGGTCACATAGAGTAGGCTTCCAATCATAGATCGATACAACTTTTGATCCACCATGTTGCCACTAGCATCACTATCCAAGTGTCCATTAGTGCCCATTGGAGTGCTAATGCCTTTAGATTCTTCTAAGCCAAATTTCTTCATCATATCCTTGATGTACTTGCCTTGACTCACAAATGTGCCATTCTTCAATTGCTTGATTTGAAGACCAAGGAAGTAGCTAAGTTCACCAATCATTGACATTTCAAACTCATTTGCCATCATCTTGCCAAATTCTTCACAAAATTCTTGATTGGTTGAGCCGAATATGATGTAATCCACATAGATTTGGAGCACAAAGAGATCCTTGCCAAGCTTCTTGGTGAAGAGAGTAGTATCAACCTTCCCCATGATGAACCCTTTAGATAGAAGGAAGTCCCTCAATCTTTCGTACCATGCTCTAGGTGCTTGCTTCAAGCCATATAAAGCCTTCCTCAACTTGTACACATGGTTGGGCTTCTTGTTATCTTCAAATCCGGGAGGTTGCTCAACATATACTAGCTCATTGATGTATCCATTCAAGAAAGCACTCTTCACATCCATTTGGTATAACTTGATGTTGTGTGCACATGCATAGGCCAAAAGAATCCTTATTGCCTCTAATCTTGCAACCGGTGCGTAGGTTTCTCCAAAGTCAAGACCCTCAACTTGAGTGTATCCTTGAGCTACCAATCTTGATTTGTTCCTCACAACTATACCATCTTGGTCTTGTTTGTTTCTAAATACCCATCTTGTGCCAATCACATTGTAGTTCTTGGGTCTTTCAACTAGTTCCCAAACTTGATTCCTAGTGAAATTGTTTAGCTCTTCATGCATAGCATTGACCCAATCAACATCTTGTAGTGCTTCATCTATCTTTGTTGGCTCTATGGATGATACAAAAGAGTAGTGCTCACAAAAGGATGCAATCTTGATCTTGTTTGAACACCACTTGTAATATCACCAACTATTTGATCAATGGGGTGATCTCTTGCTATGTTGGTCAGTTGGAGAGTTGGGAGTTGATTGCTTGAGCTTGGTTGAGATGAACTAGCAACTTGTTGATCTTGCACTTGAGGTGAGTTGAGCACTTGATCTTTATCATCTTCAATATCAATCACTTGCCTAGGCCGAATATCACCAATATCCATGCTCTTCATAGCATTTGCCAATTGAGATCCACTCACATCTTCTAGATTCTCATTATCAACTTGGGATCCATTGGTTTCATCAAACTCAACATCATGGACCTCCTCAAGTATACCACTGGCCAAATTCCACACTCTATAGGCTTTGCTTGTGGTTGAGTAACCAAGTAAGAACCCTTCATCACACTTCTTGTCAAACTTCCCAAGTTTTGTGCCTTTCTTCAATATGTAGTGTAACAGAACCGCCCAAATTACAAAAACTTAAGTCCAAAAACTGATCGCCGATGCGATAAATTTTCGTCCTTAGGCTTTCATAACCCCGGTAGTCCGTGAAACCACGACGGATTTCATTCCTTGCTCATTCCTAATCGAGAATCTCTTTAGTTCAACAGACCATCCATACGTTACATAAAGTTCAAATACGAATACATCAGAGTACAAATTTTAAAAGTTATTACATAACCAAATCTCTTGCAGCGGAAATAGTTTTGAAACCAACTCACACACACTTAGTTCATTACAGTGCCAGTACTAAGTCATTTCTCACAAAAGCATAGATGAGGTTTTAGAGATGACCATCGCCCATGGTCCTAGTTGTCGCCCATAGCAGGGTAGAGAGAGTTGATGCAGTACCCGTAGTACATCTGCCCATCTGCAACAAGGTGGGATAAACCCTGAGTACGCGAATGTACTCAGCTAGACTTACCCGTCTTAAACTAAAATAAAGACACCAAGGATAATGCAGGCTTTCTATGGTAGTACAAGGTCGAACTCTCTTTTGCGACAAAGCATTTACTGTAGAATACTTAAGAATGAAGCCATATTTATTAAATATTACCTGTCTTCTAGATTAGCACCTGGACTAAGCAATACACTTGATTAAGCATACAATAACCAGTTTTCCCTTTTGGTCTCATCATATCATTCCATCGGAACCATTCAAGTAATTAATTGTTCCCACGCCAGTGTAGCAATTGTCAAGTTCTCACTACGGGGAGAGACCGCGATTCAAATCGAATTCCTATCCAGCTGGAGGGTTTATTCCTCACCCAAACTTCGTAGCCCTTGAACGGGGGCGTGGCAGTCGCCTATTCTACCATTCAAACCAAGGTCGATTCAGAATCATACTCAACAAGCCCAAGGACCGCCCAGCACCCCGTACGTCCAGCCTAGTGATCAGCTAGCTGGCCTTGGCCTTACACTCCGCGTCCTCGTTAACCCGCAACAACTTGCGATTCGCTTCGTTCTTGGTTCGGCCAGTAGGTAGGTTTCGCGGCTCGAACAAGTTATCTTTCCAGCTAAAGGTGGAGGCATGCGTTCAACATGAGAAGAGGGACACCACCCGATCGGTCCGCCAAAACGGCAGACACATACGCAAAATACCGGCCTACAGCGCACAGCTCACCTAGATGTTGCCAGTATCAGACGTACGGACAATTTACCAACCTTCCCGGCTGCCTTTCCATTCATGATATTTTTCATACCCTCGGCTTCGCCACGTAGAGAAATACGTGACTTGTGTTACCGAGGAAGTCATCTTTAATTAGCAAGGCTAAGCATCTATCTTTGCTATGCTAACATGCTAACAAGGATATAAGGATATCAAAAGCAAGGAGGGTGGTATGCAACAATTAGGTTCACCCAACTCCTATACTTAATGCAACAACATAGTATAACATAGTAAATTCATATCATAAGTTACGGTTAAAATGCACCGGGGCTTGCCTTTCTCGAACGAGCTAGGCTGGTGATCGGGACACTCCTGGAGTTCCTCTTCTGGTTCCTCGTTCACGTGCCCTTCATTGGCTCCTTGCTGACTGGCTTCGTCCTGCTCCTGGTGAAGGTCGTACTGTGCTTCCTCCTGCGATCCTGTATGATGCGTATATGCAATTGATATGAGGCAATGTATAGTATTAACCCATGCAAGACGATGAATATGCTGAGATGTGATATGCTCATGATGTTCTTTTCTTATGTGTTCTCGAGTAGGTGCAAATTTCTTCTCTGGTAGTTAGTTAGTATGATTGTAATTGAACAATTTACTTAACACACAAGTAACCAACAAGGAACAGCAGGGTTCCGCTTTAGGCTTACTTAACCTAGCTGGTTGATTAATGCTTCAAAGATACACCAAAGCTTAATTAACAAATTAACCTTTCTTCTTAGCAAATTTGTTAACTAGAAAGCAACACAAAACTGCACACCCTATATAAATAGTTCATTAAATTCTACAAAAATTACAGTAGCTTAAGCAGGGGTAACATAGCCTACTCAAATGTTTCCAGGTTAACAGTAGCAGTATTCTACTCTGCACAAAATTAGCAAGTTTAAAGATAATAATAGCTTAAAAATACTTAGCACAGTGAAAGTGATGAACTAACCAGATTAGTATTTTTCCCAGTTACTATTCCCTACTATAAAGCTACACAAAAAGTTATAGCTCCTTTTACCCAGAAACCTATTTACTAAAAATCTTAAAAGTTAACAGCCTAAACACATTTTAATTGTTAGTTATTCAATTTTCCACAGAAACTACTCAAGATATAATTTTTCTAGCTTTTAACAACCATTTAGGATTTATTGGAACAAGAATTAAAATTTTAGCAACATAACAAAATAGCTTAATTGATTTATGCAGTTTTAATCAGTTTCAGTATTTATTTAATACTATACAGAAAAGTACTACAAAATACATATGCAATATTTTTCTAGGGTAGGTCTACTTATAACAAGTACTCACAATTTATTTCAGGATTTTTAGATCTATATTCAGTGAGATATGATTTTTACCAAACATTTTATATTTTCTAAAAATGGGAAAACAGAAGGGGTTAGGCCTTTCGGCCCAATAGGCCACACAGGCCCATTCGGCGAGGCGGCCTGGTCCCAAAAGAGGAATCGACGCCTGACAGTGGGGGCCCGAGCGAGGGGGACCGCACGCGTCGGTGACACAGGGCGGAGGCGAGGCTTTCGCCGGCGATTTCTCGCCGACGGCGAGGTCTCTGGCGGTGCGGTGTGGCTCTACGGATGCGGCTACACGAGACGAATTCAGCGCAACCCTAATCGCGTGCATTGGTGGCCGGAGGGAAGCTCACCGGCGTCCATGGCGGAGCGGCGGCGCGGTCACACGGCGGCAAGCCGAGACAGGCCACGGCGACTTCGATTAAGCGGGGCTAAGGCTTCGCGGTGCTATGGCGAGTGCGGGGCTCGCGCTAACGCGAGATGACGGCGACCAGAGGGGTGCGTTCCACGGCGCAGTGTGAGGCGGCGGTGGCACAAAGCTTGCGCTCGCGCGGAGGGGCACGTCGAGGTCTTACTGAGGCTCACCGGTCGTCGTTGCGGGCTCGGGGAGGTGAGGCGGAGCTGCTGTGGAGATGGAGATGGCGGCGGCGCTCCGAGGCGGCCGGAACGGCGGTAATGCCGCTCGGCGTCGCGGCGGCGGCGCGCTCTGTTGCACGCGCGAGAGCGAGGGCGAGGCGAGAGCTAGAGAGGGGGATGGCGCTCGGCGGGGGACAGAATGGAGGGAGGAGGAACCGGGGCGCATCCGCCTTGGGTGTAGGCGCGGCTCGGCCAGGGCTCGGCGGCCACGCGGGCGTCGTCGGCGAGCATGGCGACCACGCGGCACTCGGCGTCTGCGCGCGGTCGGGCGCACGCGCGCTGCGCGTGAGGCGCGGGCAGGAACCGGCGTGGGCGTGCGGGGCAGGCCGGGCTCGCTTGCTCTACTGGGCCGCTTCGTTGGCGTTGGCCCAGTAAGGTAAGGAAATCTTTTTCCCTTTTCTTTTCTAATTCAATTCTTTCTTTTGATTTGTTTCTCTTTCAAACAGGTTTAAAAACTCAAAACCAAGTTTTGGTGTGAACACCAAAGCTGTTCCAAATATTTTAAACTAACTTTTTGCTTGAGAAGCCAAGTTCAGATTCCTTATAGTTTTTGAGTTAAGATTTAAAACCAATATGTGAAACCTTTCTTTTTATAAAAGATCATGAATTCAAAATGGCTTTTAAACTTTGTTTCTCATTTTAATCCTAGGGCTTTAAAAGCAAGATTAACTAAGTGTATTATTTTCAAGCTGATTCAAACATCAACTATTTTAGGAATCCATTTTACTTTCACATTCTAAGCAAAGTTAACTTAAATTTGATTTCAATATGAGATGCCATGATGCTTCATGATGATGCTTATGAAATGGATGATTTGCAATAATCATGTGGATTATGCAAAGCTCAACACTAGGGTGTTACATATAGCATTTGCACCCAAAGACTCTAAAGTATGCAATGTTGGGCTTTCTTCCATTCAATAGCTCATATGGTGTCTTCTCCATCAATGGGTGACAATACAACCGATTTCTAGAGTAGCAAGCGGTGTTGATAGCTTCGGCCCAAAAGGATTGACTCACATTGTACTCACTAAGCATAGACCTTGCCATATCAATCAATGTTCTATTTTTCCTCTCAACAAGGCCATTTGATTGTCACTTGGCCGAGAGTTGATGTTTGATTCCAAGCTCATCACATAGTTCTTCAACTCTTGTATTCTTGAATTCACTTCCATTGTCACTTCTCACTTTCTTGATGGTTGTTTCAAACTCATTGTGACATCTCTTGACAAAAGACTTGAATGTGGCAAATGTATCACTTTTGTCATTGAGAAAGAATACCCAAATATATCTTGTAAGATCATCCACTATAACAAATCTATACTTGTTGCCTCCAATACTAGTATATGTTGTTGGTACAAATAGATCCATGTGCAACAACTCAAATGCTCTACTAGTGCTTATCATGCCCTTCTTTGGATGGGTGTTACCAACTTGTTTGCCGGCTTGACAAGAGCTACAAAGTTTGTCCTTCTCAAATACAACATCTTTCAAGCCTCTTACTAAGTCATGCTTGATCAATCTATTCAATTGCTTCATCCCAACATGACCAAGCCTTTTATGCCATAACCAACCCATACTTGTTTTAGTGAGCAAGCAAGTTGACAATTGAGCTTCACTAGCATTGAAATCAACTAGGTAGAGGTTCTCATATCTAAAGCCTTTGAAGATCAAGTTTGAACCATCTACACTAATGATCTCTACATTATTTATTCCAAATATGCATTTGAATCCAAGATCACACAATTGAGCTACCGATAGCAAATTGAAGTTCAAGCTCTCAACTAGCAAGACATTTGATATGCCCAAGTCATTGGATATTGCAATCTTACCAAGACCCTTGACCTTGCCCTTGCCATTATCACCAAATGTAATACTATCAATGCCATCATTGGTGTTGGAGTTGATTGATTTGAACATTCTAGAATCCCCGATCATGTGTTGAGTGCACCCACTATCAAGCACCCAATGCCTTCCTCCGGCTTTTTAATTGACCTACAAAACAAATTAGTTTCTTTTAGGTACCCATACTTGTTTGGGTCCTCCAAAGTTAGTGATCAAGGATTTTGGTACCCAACTATGGATGTGCCAACATACTTAGCCATGATACCTTTAGCACTTTTGGTAAGCATATAACATGAATCAAAGTGCATAGAGGTAGCTTTAGCAAATGTGGTTTGGCTCATGTTAAGTTTGCAATATTGGTCTACATGCCCTACTTGCTTGCATTCTGTGCAAAACCGGCCATTGCTCCTCACAAAGCTAGGCTTAGGAGTGACAAAGGCCGACTTGCCCTTCTTGGGGGTATAGCCCAAACCCTCTTTGTAATGAGAGAATCTTTGGCTACCCAAGCACTTTAGCAAGCGGGCATCTCCACCATATGCCTTACCCAAAGCATGAGTGAGTTCATTAACATCATTTTTCAAATTTTCATTTTCAATCACTAGTGTAGCATCATCCTTTGAGCTATCACTAGTAGATGTGCAAGTGGAGGTGCTACATTATGTTTCGGTTAGGGCAACAATGATAGGAGTGAAAAATGATTCATCTAGAATATCACAAGTTACTCCAACATTGCATGATGCAACAACCTTATCCTTGTTTTGATCAAGGAGAGAGGAGTGAGCCTTTTTAATCTTGTAGTGAGTCCTCTCAAGTTTCTCATGGGCTTCCATTAGCCTCTCATGAGAGCCATTTAGCTCATCAAAGGATTGTTCAAGAGCCTTAAGCTTCTTGTTCAATTCTTTGCACTCCTTTCTCTTTTTCTCAAAGCACTCATAAGTTTGCTTCATCATCTCAACTAGTTCCTCCTTGGAGTATTCCTCCTCCTCATCACTACCATCATTATCATTATCACTATCACTATCATCATGAGATTGTACCTTAGTTGGCTTAGCCATGAAGCATGATGGAGTGTCGAAGATGGATGGCTTGTTGTTGATAGCAATGCTTGCCATAACCTTCTTCTTGGACTTCTTCCTTTCATCATCACTAGAGTCATCATTGGAAGAGTCACTATCACCCCAAGTCACCACATAGGATTCACCCTTCTTCTTATTGGTGAAGGATAGCTTCTTCTCCTTCTTGTCATGCTTGTTCTTCTTCTTCTTCTTCTCATCATCATCACTATGGTTGGGACAATCCGCAATCATGTGACCGGTGCTCTTGCACTTGTAGCATCTCTTCTCATATTCTTTACTCTTGAAGTTATCTCTTCTCTTTCTAGTACCATAGCCCTTCTTGTTCATGAACTTGCCAAACTTGCGCACGAAGAGGGCCATCATCTCATCATCATCATCACTAGCTTTTTCATCGTCACTTGACTCTTGCTTCTTTGGTTTGCCCTTGCTCTTGGATGAAGAAGCCTTGAATGCTAAGCTCTTCTTTTCTTTCTTTTCTTCCTTGACCTCTTCTTCTTCGCTTTCCTCATTGTATTTCTCTTCGGTCATGATCTCACCAAGTAATTCATTGGGAGTGATCTTGTCCAAACCATCTCTCCTAATTATTTGCCTCAAAGTTTTGTATTTCTTGGGCAAACAACCAAGAAAGCGGTTTGAGAAGTCTTCATCTTTGACCTTCTCACCCAAGCTCTTGAGATCATTGATGACCACTTGGAGCCTATGGAACATCTCCGGGATGGACTCATCATCCTTCATCTTGAAGTGAGATAGCTTGTCCTTGAGCATGTATAGCTTGGCATTCTTTACCGTTGAAGTGCCTTCATAAGTATCTTCTAGTCTCTTCCACACTTCACTTGCCTTCTCAAGATCTTTGATTTGCTCAAACACTTTTGAGTCAATGCCATTGTAGATCACATTGAGAGCCATTGTGTTGCATTGCTAGTTCTCTTGCTCTTTTGGTGTGGGAGCGACTTCATCAAGAATGACAAAGTCATGTTCGGTCACACTCCACACCTTCTCATGTATTGAGCCTAGATGCATCTTCATCTTTCTCTTCCAATAATCAAAGGAAGTGCCATCAAACATTGGTGGTTTGCTTCCCACATGGTTGAATGATATTTGAGCCATCTCTTAACACCAAAGGTTGTTAAGCCTTGATAATATGGTGACAATGGCTCTGATACCACTTGAAAGGTCCTAGATGGCTAGAGGGGGGGGTGAATAGCCTAATAAAAATTCTACAAATCACTAGAGCAAAAGGTTAGATAACACTTAAACGAAGCTTTTTGCTCTAGCTCTACTTGGGGTGCAAAGCCACCTATCCAATGCAATTCTAGTTAACTAAGTGCTTATCAATCAATAGCAAGAACCTAAAGCACTTAGCACAAGCTAGCAAGAACAACTACTAAAGAATCTAATTAGCAAGCTAACTAGACAAGATAAGAAAGAGTAAATACAAGAGAGGAGGTGATTACTATACCGATGCCTTATGATGTATAGATGTCAATAGGAGGAACCAATCATAATGAATACTAATAAGTAGCCGGGAGACAAGATGAACACAATGAATTTTCTCCTGAGGTTCACTTGGTTGCCACCAAGCTAGTCCCCGTTGTGTCGACTACTCAAGTGGTGATTCGGTGGCTAATAGGCAATGACAAGCCTAGCCCACTAACTCGGGCGCCACAAGAATCCACCCAAATGAGAGTAATTCAATGACACGAGCAATCCACTAGAGTTACCCTTTGGCTCTCCGCCAAGGTGGGTACAAGCCCTCTCACAATCACCGAAGTCGGCCGCAAACAATCACCAATTGCGCCAAAGCTTCTCCACAATCGCCAAACCGTCTAGGTGTTGCCAAACACCAAGAATAACAAGAAACCACGCGGCGATGACGATGACCAAGTGCCACTAAGATGCAATGAAATGATCAAAGCACTTGGATCACTCAAACTCTCACAAATATGCAACAAGAGTGAAGAGAGTGAGTTGGGGGCTATCTCAAGCAAGCACAAGTGTATCAATTGAATGAGAGGTGCAAGAGAGTGCTTCTTGAGCCAGCCAAAACAATTATATAGCTTTCACCACCGAGCTAGCTATTTTGCCCATCTTCCACGCTTTTCTGCGCCAGTCCGGACGCAAGTTACACAGGGGGTCCGGACCATCGCGCATGCGTCCGGACCCTCTGCCATTTGAATTCGCCTGTTGGCGCCCTTGCCTCTGCCTGCGTGTCACCTCCGGACGCAAGGCACAGTAGCGTCCGGACCCAATCCAGAGAGGGTCCAGAGAGCTCCTCAGCTCCGGACCCGCGTCCGGTCTCTTGCGTTCAGCGTCCAGATAAATAGACCAGAGGAGTCCAGAGAGCTCCAACCTCCGGACGCTGCGTCTGGACAAACATCTGCATCCGGACCACCTGTCCAGAGATCCCAAGGGCTAGGGTATATCTCTGGTCGCATCTCCGATGGTCCGGTCGGCCTCTGCCCTGCGTCCGGATGCGTCCGGAGCCTCTCTGAGTGGCAGA